>JAHLJT010000631.1:112176298-112203822 GCA_031308135.1 Acheta domesticus | reverse complement strand
AATCGCTTAAAAAGTAGAGAAACGCATTTCCAGCATCGAGAAAATATTGCATGACTATAAATCAAAATTCTGTATTAAAGGACTTCCGCGGCATCCTACTGAAAATTTCAGTTGTCTTTTGATATCAACACCTACTCAATCCATGAATTATATTTTTCCTACTATTAGAAAAACAACCAAAACTTCGAGTGGTATACAGCTTGTCCACCCACGAGTGCACCCCGCAAAAATTCTAAGCGTCTTGCGAGGACAAAGCAGCAGCCCACCTCCTCTGCTGCTGCTGCCGCCGCCGCTGCCTCCGCGGAGAAAGTAGTACGCAAATCATCCCCATCGATTGCTGTGGATCGCCATGTTGATTTATTATCATGCACAAGCAGCCTGCTGCAATATTCATGGTTGAGGCTGCCGCGCCGTCTGCGCGCCCCGTCTCGGCTTGCGCGGGGCCTCGCCGCGCCGATATTAAAAGGCGGCTCTCCCACTTGAGGCGCTCGCTTTGGGGGGCTCGCGACGGAACTGGGAAGTTCAGCGACCGCCGCGCTTTTACGTTTCTTAAGTGGGGCACCTACGAAGCTAGGGAGGTTTTGTTATCCTTTCGGAACAGCACGTGAACTGCAATCAAGACCCGCTACACTGAATCTGGAAATGCTCTACGATTCCGTTTCATGTGGAGAACTTATATTCCTAGCACACCATACATAAAATAGTTGGGTTTTTTTGCCCGCGAATAGGTCGACGCGGACCACGCGTGCATGCATCCTGCATTTACCGGGGCTCATTTAACATCATCTCTGTGGCAGGTGCATGTAATTTTTTCAATGGATCCGATTTTTATCCCCCAGAGTTGTTAGCCCTGGGGGTATAGAATATGAAATGATGATTGGTAGAGAGGGGTGAAAGGACGACACACATAAACACACACATGCCTGAGGCGGTACTAGAACCTGCGATCCTTCCGTCCGATATCGACACAGCTCTACTGGCTTAGTGATCTCAACTACCGGACCAGCACATAAAACTGATTATGTAATTTTTGTGCTTCAATTTCCTTAACTTGTACCATAATCATTATCGGGCACACTCTGTAGGTCAATCTCATCACGTCATGGATTTGCTACGTAGCCGAAAATGTTGCCCAAATTATCAATTTTGAACTTAATTTGTGAGTAAATTATAAGATGCGGGAGGTTAAAATGCATTCAGAATCATTATGTTATGAGCCAAGTTTCATATTTCTTTCTCGAAGTTATTCAATGTAAAAGTTTGGCAATTTTTTAACAATAATTTGTTTGTGAAAGACTCGTTTATTAATATACATGGGTAAATTGATGCAGAAAAATAGTGTTAAAAGTTCATTATTTTATTAACGAAGTCACCTAATATAGTTGTGAATATTTGAATGAACTGCTCGTTATTTTTTATTTATTGTTTTGTTTGGAGACTGTGCAATACAAAGATCAATGTATAACAAAAAACATTAGATAAGATTGCTTAAATCTACTTAAAATTTATGTATAATAATTTTTCTTACTTTAAGGGGATAGATGTAGCTTAGATAGAGAACTATTTTGGGTTGAGATCTGAGTATTTGTTCAGAAAAGGTGGGACGTGAATTTATTCTTTATTCAGGTTTTTTGGGTTGGGTTTTTGTCAGTCTTAAAGGGTTAAAGTGGGTATGTTTGAGATGTTTTTGGAAGAAGTGTGTGGGTAAAAATAATGTGATTAGTGAAGAATTCGTACAGAAATTCTTTGTAAGGTTATTCATTGTAGATGAACAAGAGCGATATTAATGGTGTGGAGAAACTTTTTTGTGGACTACTTGAAAGTCCCGCAGATCAATTCGGGATACGATATAAAAGTAGTGCTCTTATGAGGGTTATATAAAGTAGCAGAGTGGCATTTTACGGTTATTTTCATGATTTATTGATTATGCTGTAGTTTAATTTTTTCTTCCATAACTTTATTATTTATGTTGTTTTTCAATTGAAATTGGAGTCTTAAGTAATGTACATCGTCAATTTTAATGTATATTGTCAATTTACGGGTATATTGTGAAGATATCAACGTACAAGTTGTTGATTCAATGTTAAGAAGATGGGAGTGTGAGGTCTTTGGAAAATGTGTTGTTAAGAAAACAGCTGTTTTTGTCGGACAGATTTCAATATTGATTTTGGCTGGCCAGCTGTAGATTAGGCTTAAGTATAATTGAATATTGGTTTTACTAAATGTGTTTATGGATTGAATTATGCATTATGTGTGAATGGATATCCGCATCATCCTCATATTGAACAATTTTTATATTATTACATTTTGGAAAGTCGGCTACATACTACATATTATATAGGTCACAGGATAACAGAGATCTTTGAGATAGGCCTAACTTTACTGCTCTCGAATTAAAGTGATGATTATCACCTGTAACAGCAAAAGTTCTATTGTTGTGAAAGCTAGAAATTATTCGAGTAAGATTGTACGCTGTAAGATATTGTTTGCACTTTACTTTAAATTTAAGGCAGACCAGACCAACTGGCTTGAGACGAGCACAAACGCCTACGATGGCTCGCGGATCGGCTCACGAGCTGAGCCTGGAATTCTTGCGGCAAAAGAGATGCTTGGGATGAGCAGAGAAGAGTCCAGTGAGTGCTGATCAGGCAGGGGGCAAAGGTACACAAGTGACCTTCAGAAGGCTTAAGCCTCTTGCTTCGCGGACCCCATGACAAGTTTGTAGAGACTGGGATTTCATTGGATCACTTATTACATTATACATACATTTTAATATTAATTGATAAGTAAACAAATAACCGAACTTTCATTAGTTATTCAAACATTTTTCAACTTAAAAAGGGTTTAGGCGGAAATGCCAGTCCAAAGGGCTACATAAAGTAAAACATGTAAATAATGATTTGATTTACATACATTTTCAATTAGTACTTACCCCACTCATCACAAAAAAACCGTTTGTCACATTCTATTTTTAACGAATGTATGCTTCGTACTTTTTAAAATAAAACTCTTCAGAATAATTTTGAGAAATTATATTCCTAATTCAAATAAAAATTTATTTCCTGCAACAAATATTTTCAAAATTATTTTGCATATATAAAGTTTTTACAAATTGTTTTTAGATGCATGGCAGTCTGAAAATTGGGAACTTCACATTGCAAATGATCTGACTTTTACGATGTCCACAGCAAAAGGATTTGCAAGAAATGCAATATTGCTATTCATGAACTTCAAATCAGTAAACCTATTTTAGTGCTTTGGGATTCGAATCGCGCAGTCTAGCGCGTTTGCACACACTGTCCTCTGTGCGAAGGCCGGAAAGCGAATAAAAATTCGCGTTGGCCCTGTATCATGCGCTCCGAAATTGATGGCAATAGGCGTTCAACCACCCTGCAGTCCCCTCCCGAAGTCATTTCCCCTGCCGCTGAGTGACGTTCATCCCCTCCCCAACACAACGCAGCTCGCGGATGAATTTTTGAGCTCACAAGCCGAGAGCGGGCGTGTAGCCACTGAGTTGATCAGGACTGGTTTAAAGCTGGAAGCCATGTTCTATCAAAACCTTGAGAAATCGAATAAGATTGTTATTGTGTTGTTTTAGAAATACAATATGAATATTTTCGAGTTGCTGGTGATGCCTAGGTACTTTTTTGGTGAATCCCATTTACTTAAAGGGAATTAACTTTGAATAATGAAGGTAGACTTTAAATCGTTTCCATATTATTTTCTCTAGTAGTTTTGATAGTGCGCGGGAAGCAGAATGATGGGACGATAAATGATGGTTAGAGGTGGTTCTTGTAATAATTGTATGTTTTCATACTTTGGAAAAATAACCTTATCTGAGGTAAGAATTGTAGATATTGTTCAAATAATCAATTGCTATTGGGGGTGGTTTCTAAGAGCTTTTTTAAAAAATTCTATCACGATCAGGGGTACTGAAGTGGAGCTGGCGATGTACGAGAAGTTTCAAAAGTAGAACGTGGTGAAACGCAGAAAGTTAAAAGGAAACTGTTATCAAAACATGTCAATTTTTTTTAATTTGGTACTTAACCTCAAATAAACAATTATTAGCTCTCGTTGGCATAAATTTGTACTAGGATCGTGCATTTCAAACTTCGCGGGTTCAAGATGGTTTTGAAGAAACATAAACCTCTCTTTATTTTCCCACCAAATGCCAAACGACTATTTCAATACCTCAACAGACGCGTTGCAGAAGATACATTCACCCTTAACCATGGAGAATTGGAGTAAAGAAATGAGTAAAATAAAAGCAAGATATCAGGTCAAAATTCAGTAATTAAAAATGCCAATAATTTCTTTACTATTAATTGCATGTCACACATTTAAGCGCTTGGATGTAGTCTATATAAACAAAAAGTAACACTATTAAAATAATCTATTCAAGAGCAGTCAGCCTGCACATAAAACTTGAAACGATCTCGTGATGTCCATTCTAGCATTTAAAACTAAGCTGGGTTCAGGTTCGTACAATTTTAGCGACGGATGTTGCTACAGGAAGGAATTGCCAGAAGGAACGATAGAGGAACGCAGTTTGCGTCGGACCACGCATTCCGAGTAAATTTGGTAGGACAGGGCGGGTTGAGAGCAGAGATGAAGCCAAGGAGCTGGAGTGTAGACTTGGGTTGGTTAGTAATGAGCCCTCGGTATTAGTGACCGAGGAGGCGGGGCGGGGCGACGCCAGGACTGGGCTGGGCGATGGAGGCGGCTAGGGAAGCATTAATTTGCCTCCGGAGGTAGATGGAGTTTCCAATTGCGTCTGATCGATTTCCCGCTCGGGTTATTTTCCGTCGCGCCGCAGAGCAGACCAGAGCGCGAGGCAGAGCGAGGCGTGGCGGGGCGGGGCGGGCGGGGAGGGGAGGGATGGGGCGCGGCGGAGCGGGGGCGGGGCGGGTGGAGCGGGACGGGGCGAGGCGCGGCGGGGCGGGGGGCGGGTGGAGCGAGTGGAGCGGGTGGAGCGGGAAGAGGCGAGGCGAGGCGGGGCGGGGCAGAGCAATCGGATGTCTGGCCGCCTCGAGGGCCTCATCGCCCGACCGCGGCACCGCACGGAGTACGAGAGCGTCGGGAAGGGAAGGGGAAAGACGGTCAGCGAGGACGGCGGCTGATGGACCGCGAAGGACCGCAATACAGGAAAGACAGAGCGGAAGGAGCACTAAAGATTCAAAGAGGGATTCCAAAACAACGAAGGATGGAGAGGGAATTCAGGTGAAACTATTATAACAGGTAGTTAGAGTCGGCGTAGGGCAGAAAGGAAGTAAACCTACAACAACAAACCAGGATAGAAAGGGGAAAGGCCAGAAATGTTTTGTAGTGGTGGATAGGGGTAGTAACCGTTGAGAGGGCTGAAGGATGCTGGAAGTGTAAAAAAGCATCTGAGCTAGAGAATGGGAGTTGGTGTGACCCTGGATGGTGGGTAGGGCAGGGCAATGCAAAACGGTACCGTTAGGCGAAGAAAGCAAAAAAGAAGACGGAAGGAGCGAGGAGAAATCGAGGAAATGGACGTGAAGTTAAAAAAGGAAAAGGTGGCGATGTTGAGAGGGACAGCTGATGCTGTAGGTGCAGTGGGGAAGACAAAGCAGTCGAAGGCAAGCGACAGAAACGAGGAATGAAAAACGAGAGAGTGGGAAAAAGAAAGAGCACCGACGCTAGCAGGCAAGACAAGAGCAAGCTGCAGCGAATTGAATGTGATTGGCATGGCGGTGGGGGGAAAATGTCGCAGAAAAGAAAGACCAAATCCGCCGGGCACGAATGACTTTTAGGATTTGATTACGGCTGCACGTGGAGGTGACAAGGTTCCAATGTTCAGGATAAAGTTTCCTCTGATTCTCATTTTTACTCTGTATTCTTTTATTTCCCTTCGGTGTTTTCTCATTTTTCAACGTTAGGCGCTGTCAAACGTCTAAGGAAAAGAATATAGAAAGCAACGAACTTTATCTGAGCGAAGACAGGCTGCTACAAGAACGTTCGTATTTCCATCCAGTAGTTGTCATGCGAATAATGTCACATAATGAAATTATTGACCAAAGTCGCAACACAACTTTTTTTGTATCTGATAATTATTCTCCATTTATAATAAAAAAAGTCTATTCAAGAATTATATACACACATATTCAGCATTTTAAAAAAACTTGTCGTTTACGATGCACATTTTGTATTACTGAAAACCTTAATAGAGTTCCCTTCTTTACTGAAAACTTTAATATGGTTCACCTGATTTTGTAGGTGTATTTTCTATCAATAATACAATATTCTTATTCTCTAACGTGTTTTCTTCAGTTAAGTCTCTTTTTCTTTTCATTGTCTTTACTGTCAACATTTAAATTTTGGAATTGTGATAACGCACATATAAATATCACAATAAATACGTTTGTTGTTTAGGCAATTTTTTTCCATTCATTCAGGCATGTTATTTTGTCCGATGTTACATGAGCGATCCCTACACACGCACGGGAGATTTCCACACGTCAAATAAAACTAAAAGAAATGCTCTGTGATCGAAAGTTTGATTAAGAAGTCACTTTGTTAAGTTCACATAATCCCAATACAAAACGAAAAAGTTTGGAAATCTTCGTTATCTCGTTTTAGTACATTATATTCGTAACTCATACACCACTTGGATTAAAATACAAATACCTTACCAAATTGTTAAGATGTCAGTCATGTGTTCACGTATTTTTAAACGATAGTAGGAAGGTCCTCATGTATCAATAGATGTCTACTCTTTTATTATTTAAAAAATGAAGCTACTACATTCACACAAAGCCAGAGAGGCTACACGTCTAGAGAAAGGGAATGGCATAACGCTTTTTTGCAACTGCGCCGAACGCGTTTAGTGTGCATCTTTTTGAAAAGAGAATAAGCCAAGTTAAGGACCTATTTGTTACTAATTTTTGTTTTTTTATGTTTGTTTTGTCAATTTCACTTGCATCTTACGCTTTTCAGTTTCCCTTTAAACAAAGTTATTAATAGTATATTATGAAACGATTAAGTAATGATGGGTATTAATACAGAAATATGACGTAAATTACGATCCTAGCGAGAATATACGAGCGAGTGTTGTAAACTTTCTTCGAGTCTATTATTTGTACCATAACACGAAGTTTACACAATGCTTTTTCTTCTACAAATTAATAGAATTAATAGAATTTGCAAATTAATAGAATTTGAACCTGGTCATGTCTGCCTCTTCACGCCCTTCTAGCGATATCAGTTTCCCTTTCGTTCAATAATAAGGTACTTCGCTCCGTCGCAATTTACCTACTTTTACCGCAGGTCGTCTCGACACTGCAACTTTGATGTTACATTCAAACATCAAATTCGACCATTGACCGAATTTTTTATTCATTTTTTAAATTTTTTTATTCAGGGTAAGAAGCCCATACGCTTCGTTCATAAACATTTCTGTCGGTGTGGCGTACACGATCAAATACTACGCTTACTAGAATGAGGATCAAAGATATATTGCGCCTCAGAACTTAGTGAAAAATCATGGATGTGATTGGCCACAAACCTGTACTTTTCATGAAGCTGTATCAAAATGCTAAAAGAAGATGCAGTCGTCTAATAAGAGAATTACACACTGTCAATAAAAACGATATTACCTTACTCTTAATTACGAATGTATTGTTTGAAACATATCTGAAAAAATAATGAACGAATAAATTACACGAAAGTAACATACCAACTTTTGTCACACCATTACCTGAGATTTTTATTTTTTCAAAGAAAGTTTTTTAGTAACTAAAATCAAATTATTTTAATAAAACGAAACACCAAATACTGGCGTGGATTCAAATTATATTTTTAAGGCGTGGTTACGTTCTTTTGAAGCACAGAGTAAGTATGTATAGATGGAAGTACGCGTTTAAGTGTATCTTCTGTATGTCATTGTGGGTGTATTACACTCATACCGAGAAAAGGGTATGCATTCAGTGACGAGGTGGCCTGCGGCCGTGTCGATGACAAGACCCGTGCTTTCGCAGGTAACGACGCTGTCGCAAGCGCGTGGCTTGAGCAACGGGTGCGTATCGACGCCCCGCGACCTACTTCCCCCGCCGCACACTCCCCTCCGCCACTTGTCAGTTCAACCCCACCTCACACCATACCGCCTCACCCCACGCCGCCCCAGCTCTTCTCCTCACTCACGACCACGCCTGCTCGCTCACACATTCATTGCCGCTCTTTTTTTCCATTGTGGTAATGAATCAGAGGAAACTAAGAAATGGAAACTAAGGTAATGAATTGAGAGAAAAGAGTGCGTGAGAAAAATGAAAAAATATGCGTGAGACTTGAGGATTTCATGAATTTATATAATTACGCTTGAGTACTGTGTCATACTAATTTCAAGAGAAAAAGTTTTTTTAAGATGGCGGGACAAAATTGCATATTAAAACTATATTTTCCTCAATCATAAAATATGAAAGCAGCGTAGCCTTTATCATTACAGTATCATACAGTAGCAATAGATTAAAATTAGACGTCCACCGCAACAAAAATGCTGCTGAGTGCAATGCCACAAAATTGTTTTCTATAACGTAGCGCACACTCTGCTCAAGAAAAAATGCAATAAATATGTTAACGAAACAGTCATCAGGAATAATGCAAAACCTAATGCAGTGTCATTTAAACTGTAAGGCGCACCTCTTCAGGGAGTCACGACAGTTTCAGAGGGGAGGGATGAAAACTTCGGGTTTTCATTCTTGACGGCCATCAAGACAAAACGTAGATCAAGAGCAAATCTCCAGAATGGGATGCGTGTGGCAATTTCTAAATTATTGCCGAGGTTTCATTAACACGATTTAAACTCAGTAATTACAACAGTGCACAATAATAATATCACATACAATAATTATTTTGTACACTGTAAATCTATAATAAAAAAGTATACAAGAAGGCCTTACTTCAAGAAAAAATATTTAGTTTCTATTAACTATTTATTTTAATTAGGGGAGGTGTGTGCAGAATTTGTTACCTGAAGGGAGTCACGGTAGCAAAAAGTTTGAAAATCAATGACCTAGTGTATATATACTGTACAACAGTTCTTTACTCCTCAAAATATCAAAAAAGTTTATATTCTATAACACAACATATGAGTAGCAAATATTTAATGGCGAGCAGATTCTTCCCTGGAGCTTAGATATCTCATGATGACAGCTGTGTCGTAAGGAGTGTCGCACGGAGTGCAATAATTGACTCATCACGAGCAGTATGAAAATAGGCAGAATAACACAATAAAATATTTGCATTTTTCAGTCGAAGTCGAAACTGTTTCATTGTTTTTTGAATTTACCCGAGTTCCTGGATATCTTGCATAACCACGGATACCTCTCACGCATAACCATGGATACGTCATGGTCGGACGCTGCGTAGGGTTTGCTTTTTGTTTGTTTGTTTGTTTTTTTCAATTTCTGCGTTCATTTGAAATAGTTAATTTAGATTTTAATATTATATAAAGTATTTCATTTATTTTTTACTTATTTTCACAGTTCGTTGATGATGACTCTCAAATTAGGGAATGATTTCTCAGAGTTCGAACAGTAAAATTTTTGCTTTAATTCTGTTTATATCTATACTCCTAATCTCACTGCATTTCCACTTCTCATTTCAAAACGCACTCTTTTCTCTCTGGCCGTTTCGCCTCACATACTTCCATTCGTCTGCTTCTAGTTCTCTCCTTCGTGCTTGCCTAGCTTTTATTCCCTCGAGTCTGCTGATCCAGCAGGGGCGTGGACGGCGGCGGCAACAGCGCTGCATGCGCTGTCCATTTATTACCTTTGTTTTCGCAGCGCCCCGCCCCACGCCTCACGGGTCGGGGGCGCCGGAAGCGCTCGGCGGACGGGCAGAGCTGATGGCCCGTCATGGCGGCGCGCGGCCCTTCCCTTCGTCAGCCCCTGCACGCCTAATGACGGCAGGAGGAGGAAGCAGGCCACCTTTTTCCCACTATTTCCCCTCCACAGTATCCCTGAGGAGGCGGGAATTTATTTTCTTAATTGGTGTGCAAGTAGTCTGCTGCCTTGCGGTTTAAGCAGCTGAAAGGGAGGGATTTTCTTAACGATTAAATAAAATTAACTAAAACTAACTGAATTTTAGCTTAAATCTAATTTACTAGTTATTAACGTAGCACTTTGGCTACGAACTTAGGCAAAACATTTTATTATTTTTTTCTTAATCTTAAGTAATGTTTTGTTCAGTCTCCGTCTTGGTATTTTTTTTCTTTTTATTTGTTTATTTTCATTCACGCATCATTCTTGTTTCATTATATACATAATAATTCATTCCACTCATTCACACCCACTGCACTACACTTCTGTTCCCCACTCAGCAGGGCATCTCGCCCGCCTGGAAGCGGATTCGCGCGCCGTGCCCCCTCCCACATCCCTACTTCCGTTCTCTCTCTCTCCACTTCACACCTCATTCCCTCTCCCGCCTCCATCTCAATGTACATGCATGCCATCGACCCTATTTCTGTCTTTCCACAATCCCTGCCCTCGTCACCATCTCAATGCTCTTCCTTGACCTCGGGGCGTCATCGATCCATTTCCTCCGTGCTGCTCCAATCTTTAATTTAAATCATTTATCGCAAAAAAAAAAAGAATGAAAAACTATGAATGGCATATTGTCAAGAGAAGTGATATCTCTGTACGTTTTCTTGAGTTCTAAGGTCCCAAATCTAACTCATACTCATTAAGTTGAATACAGGTAGCAAAGAACGTTTTTGGCAAGAACTGACAAGAAATATTCACTTCCGTGTAATGAAAACCATTTGCAAAAACTACCTGTAACCGTTTCGGTTACAGGTTTTTTTTTTGGGGGGGGGGCTATAATGCCTTATCGTGTCCTACATGTAGGAATCCTCTTACTGACTCACGAACATGGAGAAAGATTACTTGAATAACTGCAATCACCACTGAACTCAAGAAAATGGGCACAGATAGGTACATTTAAGTTCAGAAGCAAAACAAGGGGACATCTCAGCATTTGCTCAAAGGGTCAACGAAACTGAACGAAAAACTTGATCGAGTTGGTGGTCATTAACCGATAAAAGATGAGGTATAATAGATGTTGCAGGCATATTTAGTCTTGTAGAATTATAAATGGAAACTAGTTTATTAAATATTATTGGAAAAATAAATATTATTATCCTTTTTGATGCTCAGTATAGTCTCTAATTGCGTAAAAACAGTTATGCAGCAGAAAAAATGTATTTGCCACTTATATTTATATATCGATTTTAGTTGTCTTATGTCATCAGGCGGTGTGCTTTAAAATAGTGTACACATACTTTTGTAATTTTTGTAGTAAGCTGCTGATACTGACACTAATACGTTGAGTATTATACAATGATGATTACGAAAATTTCAACACCAAGAAAGAGGCATATTATTACAATGAAATTTATACCATAGATTAGGAATATCACAATTTACGTACACAAATTATTAGACTTTCCCTTATCCGTTGAGAAAATGCTGAGATGGACCCTTGTTTTGCTTCTGGACGTAAATGTAGCTTCACTGTGCGCACGTTTTGTTGAGCACTCCATTTGCTTGTAGTGGTAGGAGTAGAACTGATGTTCGTTACTATTTTGTTAGCAATGCAGAAAAAAATCAAATCAGCAGTTCATTTACCGTTGAAATTGATTTTCTATAACACGGGAACAAAAATTGTTCTAATTTTTATTTTTCTAAAATAATGTTTTTTCTAAATTTCTATTTTTGAAATGTTGCTAATTTCGCGTTTTTTTGTTTTTTTTTATTTTGCGCCTCAAGAAAATGTGCGCAGGTAATCTCTTTCCCCATACGTCATATACAGTTTTTACTGGATTTTTTTTACCAATAAATAAATAAATAAATAAATCTCCATTGACTGAAAATATAATCCCACCTTTGAGTAAGTGATTTTTTTTTACAAAAGCCGCAAAGCATAGCAAGATGCAAAGTAATGGTAGATTTCCTAGCTTAATAAATAGAGGATCGCAAGAATCACGTGGGTGGAGTTGACTAATTATTCATACAATTTTCTGTAATCTATAAGGCTGTGAGCCTTCGCGAGTAAGCTCTTGGTCAGCATGTTCGCTTTCCATGACGGGCCCTGGGTTCGATTCCCGGTCGGGCGAGATTATAGTGTGTGAGCTTTCTTGAAACATTCCAGTATATGTTGCCTGTGTGACGATAAAGAAAGCTCACTTCTCAGATGAGAAGACCAGAATACGGAGTAGGGATGTCTATGTGCTAACCACACGTACCCCGTAAACTCTTGGCCGGAAGGCCGGGACGAGACCGCTGGTAGGCCCAGGCTTCGTCACAGGCTGTTGGCTTTGTCACGGGATATGGGATACGTTTCCCCAGATATTATGCCGTATCTCAGGTGGGAATAAACATTCGCGAATAAGCACAACGAGCAGGACGAAGGCCGACTGAATTTAAAAGAACTGCTAATGTGTATGCCTAACGAACTTAATTTTGTGATTAATTTATTTAAATGGTCGTTACACGGTTTTGAGGTTTGATTGCACTAAGAGACTCAGAAAAGGTTGTTACCATCAACACATCAGTCAATTGTATATTGTTCATTTTCATAAGAGTATTCAAATCTTTATTTGAAACAGAAAACTGCATTGAAACCGTTTTCTCTTCGTTTACTATTAATTTATTACAAAACCAATTGGAGCCATAATATTATACTATTTACTATTTCTTTATGGCAAAGAATATTCGTATCACCAGCGAGAGACTTTTTCCTTTGTGAATCGACACGGGCATATAGTTTACGTATAGTAAGGAAGATAATAGGGCCTAAAATCGATCCCTGAGGGACCCCGTGTGAAATTGGCAAAGAATCGGAAAGATGAGAAATAATGTACCTTCATAACCGTACCGAATTTCTCCTCTCTAAGATAGTTTTTAAAGAGAATGTTGTTTACCCTTGTTACTTTTCTAAATCATGATTTTGTATTTTTGAGAGAAAAATTGGCAATCAGCGAAGTATGCTACAATGTTTAGAAATGAAATATTGAAATTGTTCGGCTTTACATGATGTTATCCAAGGTATCGCTTTTTTCTTGAAATATTTAACTTCCTCTTTTTTAGGTCGAAAGCACTACTTCAAGTGAAATAAAAGCATTGAAAATAATTAACTATATTTATCGTTTGTTCTTTTTGGGTTCTCTGGTCATCTTCAAACGGCCATCGTATTCTCCGGTTCACTTCACTCGAACCTCTGTCATCCTCAATTTCTCTGACTCTCCGTATCGCCTAGCAGCCGCTTTCTGATGACCACTGTCTTTCGCTTACACTGCGTCCAAGTGTAGCGTGATTCCGTTGCTGCAAGAATATTTTTGCCACAAAACTACTACTAATCTTGTGTGCAGTCCGTGTCCTTGCTACTCCGAGCACGACACATTCATCTTCTGTAAAGTTAGTTTTTCTTTGTTCATGACCCGAGATTCATTTGCCTTCGTTTTCTTCCATTATTTAAGAGTTTCAGGTTTTAAGAGATCGAATGATTGATTATATTACTACTCATTTCACTCTCTCCATTCAATATTTAGATTGCAATATTGTAGTAAGAGTTCAATGCATTTATTACAATGCAATGATTATTATATTATTAAAGCCAGTGTATTATTGTTTCTTTTTCTTCTTCCTACATATACTTCATTACTTTCTACACGTTCTATTAGTTCCTCTGCCTCTCGCCTCCTCATCCCTTTCCACTCTTTCTCTCATCACACTCTGTCATACTGCCATACTATCTTGCCATCAGCCTCTCCCTTCATTGATCTCTGTTCACATCTCTTTCCTATTCCACGTAGTCTTTCCCTTAGCCACTTCCCTGGAGCTGCTGTTGCCGGGGCGAGCGGCGATAATGCTCTCTCCGCCACAAGCCAACTTCCGCGTATAATGCGGCTGCTTCCTGCTCCAATGGAACCATAAATTCGCCCTGGTTTACACGAATCGCGGCAAGTTCACGCACTGAAAATGGGATTCGCGGGCGGGCGGCCGGATGCAGACCAGGGCATAATGCAATAAATTGCGGGCGCAACGAGCCGATAGCGCGTGACGCGCGCTCTGGGTCATTCGGAAAACATGGAGCGAGCTTTTTAACGCGGTGATAATACGAGGAGAGGCCCAATGTAGCTGCCCCAAACAGAATTATAGTGAGCAGACAAGGAATGCGACAGATTTAATACGTCTTGTGTGTGTGCGTGTGTGCGCGCGCGCGTGCGCAAATAAGAAGAAAGGGTTTTCTCACATAACACATATATAATAGAAGTGAAAAACGAGGGAGGAGGGAATGATCTTGGCTGAGGAACCAGACCACCCCCTGAGGAAGACTATGATAAGTATGGTCTAAATGTCGGTAACAGCCTTCGAAGCGGCGTCACCCGGACAGCCGAGATCATTCAGATGACTCCGGCCGCGGAAGCCTACGACGAGGGAGGAGGGAGTGATAGAAAAGTCATACTTTCATAGCAATTGTATGATTGAATGTATTAACTTCACGTTAGAGATGTATTTAAAATTAATCAGAAATATATCAAGTGATTACATTCAAAAGCTCTACGAAATTTACTCAAATATAGTGAGAGTATCTTTTTGTAATTCAGCAAGTTAGAAGTAGAAGAGGCTTGGGTATAAAGTGTTCCTAATGACACGAACAGAAGGGCAAAAAGAAAGTTATCTATAGCAACGTGCCGAGAGAGTACAGGCCGTCATGAAGAGACGAATTTTGACGGCAGCAGTAAAATCACGATGGTCAACGGCGCAGGCGGCGGCGGCGGTGGGCAAAAGGCCCCTGACACGGAACCCGCGATCGGACGCGCGCCTCCCTCCGCTATCGACCGCCGCCCCCGCGACCCTTGCGAGCTCTCCGCTGCCCGCGGCCGCACGTGCCTTATGAGCCACGGTGTAAAATGCCGGAAGGAGTCTCACGAAAAAAAAATCCTAGCTGCTAGGTTTCAAATTTTAAAAAGTATTTTTTCCATTGTGCATACAAAATAAAATCAAGAAAAAGCGACTCATTAACGTTTGACATTTTGCAATGTGTTTTTAAATAACTGGCATTCCTTAAAATGTTCGGTTATTTCTCTCTCATTTCTTTTCTCCGTCTGTTATTTTATTACGGTTCTATCATACCTTACCATTCTTTACTACGTCACGATTATTCTTTCTTTGGTTTGATTTCAGCATTTTTTAAATTTATTATTGGATTATTATTTACACATTCCAAGCATAGAAACGTGTTTCAGTCTGCTTCGGAAAATTCCTCAGATGCCAAGAGTCTAAATGTTACGTAACTTAGATTCATGTGTCATTTTTCAATCGCTGAATCTTCCTCCACATTGATACGGAGTTTTATAGCAGTCGATATGCCAGCAACGAACATGCCATAGCTGCCTCTCCGAAGATTCCTTACCGTCATGACCTTTTACAAACTTCATATCCACTTCTCTTCTCACATTTCTGGGAGTTTCCAGGTTCCACTTGTCTTCCTAGGCTTACTTATTTAGAATATTTTCCTGCTTCTAGCGCTGTTCTCTTCTCTTTCGTTGTTTTCATTCAAGGTGTTTACATGTTAATTAACTATCAAGTTGCTTCAAGAATACAGAAAATTGTTTCATTTACAAATACTTGAGTTGGACAGTTTCTGGCATTTAAACAAAACTGTGAGCATTTCAGTTCAATGCAAAAATTTATAGAAAGGATAGTGGGGTTATATTACAATAATTCAAATATGTACAAACGAAGTAGCAATTATATTGTAGAGTAACTAAGTTTGCACTCCATATTCACTTCTTAACATATAACACATCATAGAGCTTCTACTGTTCGATGTCCAAACTCCCGAAGTATCGTGTGTCAATATAAATTGCTAAAGAAGAAAACAGACGCCACGCTCTGTATATTCTTCTCACAGGACGACTCGTAGTAACTTTAACACAGATTGCAAAGATCAAAAGAACATCAAACTTTTTACCTTCTTCAACAAATATACGAATAATTTTCATTCAGTTCGTGTGGCCGGTACAGTACATGCTTTTGTAACAATAAATCAAACGGGAACACGATACCATGGAACTTTTTCAATGGCCTTCGATACACATGGAACACGATAGTTTGCACAAATTTCATAATTAATGTCACTTAACTTCAGAAACTGACACAATTCACCATCTCCACTATTCCAAAAACAAGTTGATAACGATTTGTAAAGAAAAATCATTCCAGTGTCCAACATGACAACCCTTAGTATTAGTCAAGGAGTCCTAAAGGATCCAAGTGTTCACCGAGAATCAAAATCGTACACGCCCGCAGCTACGAATAACTACCAGATACGTCTCCAGGAGGTGTAAATCTTCCGCCGCCCGCACGACCCATTGATGCCCCGGAGCGGTCCGTAAAAGGAACGGCCCTTCGTGACGGCTGCGACGCGTGAAGGCGCGGGCGGGGAGCGGCGAGGGGCGGGGGCGGGGGCGAGCGGTGCGCCGCCGCTTTCCCTTCCGCCCCAACGCGCACCGCCCCGCGCAACGCCCCGCGCTCCGCCCCGACCCCACCCGCCCCGCCGCGCCGCCATCTCGGCGCCACCTTGTTTGCGACAGCGAGTTCGCAGTAACGTACTACAACTTTGGTGTAAGGAGGTACTAGTTTCAATCACCCTGCAAGGAATTTGAATACACTGAGAAAATGATGAAATATTTCAATGGAACCTCACGGTTTGCACTAGTACATTATTTTCCTTTAAATAAAAAAGAAGAATTATTTCCTATTCTTTCTACCTCTGGCGATATAACTATCTTATTATGTTTATATTTTTGTATAGGGAAACTCGGGAGATTTGACCACAGAGGAGATTTGACTTACCCCTGCTAAAACTTTATTTATTGTTATGTTACATGATATTAAGTGATGCAACTATATAAGACCCACGGTAAGTTATTTTGTGCGATTGCTGGAGTCGTAAAATAATTTTAGTGCTTGGTGCAAAAGAGTTTATTTTGGTTTTCTGGAAAAATAAAGGTAGCACATTTGGAAATGTTACTACACACCAATATAAATTGCATACAGGGGGATAAAATCAAATATGGAGAACCTCAACATACGTAGTAATGGCAATGCATTATAATATAGTGGCCAGAAAGTTTCTCCGCAGTGACATCATGCTGATGGAAGAGCTATCAACAAAAAACTATATTGGTATTACGAGCACCGGGTAGCGCCCCACCGTCCGTTGCTTAGTAGCAATCAGGGGAAGGGTGGAGGCTAGGTGACGGCACGCACGCGACACTAGCGTCCCGCACGGCAGGGAAGCTGGGCCACCAGAGGGAGCGGCAGACGCAGAAGGTGCAGCGGCAGAAGCCGCAGCTGAGCCCCACCCCCTCCCCCTCCTCATTCCCTCAGCGGCGAGTACTGATAAGGAGCGGCGGAGTGGGTCGCGGCCTCAGAACCGCGTTTGCAATTCATAGCATAGTGAACAGTGATTATTAAAACGAGTCTTACAGGGCAAGTTATTTTCTTAGATTTTCTATGTTTTGTTTATTTCATTCTCTTGAATGTACAGGCTTTGTCCAGTGATTTACAGAAATTCATTAGTTTCATTTTTTCCCTTTCCTGTATTAATTATATAGTGAATAAAGCCACCTACCTCTTACCAAGATGTTGACACACATCTGCAGGTTTTATATAATACAGTGTATGTCCCATTATACGAGCCAGAAAAGAGTGAATATTCCTTTATAATATAAACAATTATGAGACCCATCTGCACACGCCAAAACAAATTGTTCATAATTAAAAGGATTGGTGGAAAAAATATTTAAACAGAGTGAGATACAAACCACCTGATACTACGTGGAATACTCGAACTATGCCGTTATTTTTGCACCAATTTGTATTTACACCATTTTCACACATCACTACTCCAACACACATCACATCACATCACTACTCCAACACACATCACATCACATCACTACTCCAACACACATCACATCACATCACATCACTACTCCAACACACATCACATCACATCACTACTCCAACACACATCACATCACATCACTACTCCAACACACATCACATCACATCACTACTCCAACACACATCACATCACATCACATCACTACTCCAACACACATCACATCACATCACTACTCCAACACACATCACATCACATCACTACTCCAACACACATCACATCACTACTCCAACACACATCACATCACTACTCCAACACATATCACATCACTACTCCAACACACATCACATCACTACTCCAACACACTAAACACTTTTAAACCCTGTGATTCTCACGAATACGTTCATTTAATAAATTTCGTCATAAAATTCGCCTAAAATGGGTTGGCCTTTGTTGTTGTAATACATATCATTAGCAAACATAGTCTCTTCATCTTAACTAACTTCCTAGAAGCAGCTGCTAGCGAAGAATCATTTTTCTCATGCTTACTCCAGTGCGAAGTCATGCGCATTGTATGGTGCGAGATCACAGTGGTCAGTTTCTTTTTCTCCCGGGTGTGAAAAGAAGCACGAGATTCTGGCTTTAATGCATTATTTTGACTACCCCGCTGTTAACATTTCAGTGTGCAGGGAGAGGATGCTCCTGATGTCTCTCGTAAAAAGGAAAGCAAAGAGAGAAGAAAATATATACACGGAGGTAAGGCACAAAAAACACAAGAAAAGCAATTTTCAGTTCTATGTCCTGCCAGACTTACAAAGAAGGTATTATCATTGTCATTGTGTATCGTCAATTATCATTGTTTTTATAACTAAAGAAAATATTATGTATTGTACAAATTGGTAGTCGCTAATAACCATAGCTGTTGATGCGACTTAAAATAAACAAATTAAAAAAAAAGAAGGCATCATACATGAACAGTAATAAAACCTAAGAGCAAAAACCTGAATATGAAAACAAATAGGATACTACGAGCAATGCAGAAGCAACGTGCTTCGAGTTTTTCTAAGCATACGCATTGAGTTCTTCTAAGTAAGGCGTGCTGTGGTTTCATAGAATACCCACCCAGATCAAAGACATTTTAAAAAAGATGCAGAATTAATTCAAGTCAAAAACAATTATAAAATAGATAAAATGAACCAGAATAAACTGAACAAAATTATTCAAGTCAACATTAAATGTAACCATGTTGTAGACCCAGACAATTTCATATATATAAAAGGTTTCACACAAATTTCCATTTCATGTAATTACCAAAAACATCGATCTGCGATTGTACATCATTAATATTCTAAAACTTCCTGTGTAAAATAGGCGACATTTCCTTTAGAACATTTAGGCAGCATTAGAAAATGTATGTAACAAATACTGGTGATTGACAGTATGTTTTGATGAATTATGAATTATTTTCTTTCACTGGCATGTTGATGTACAACCAGTCTGGGAAATTTTTCTTCTTATGACAATGGGTCTAGAACAACACGTATTTTCTCGAAGTATTTGTAAAGGTCGCGTAATATTATAAATATTACTTAAACATACATTGTGATGATTTATGAAAAATAAAAGGTTACATCAAAATAAGATTATTCTTATGTCATGCCATGTCATTCAGCTCTATCCACTCCAGAAGTTTAAAGACAAAACTTGGAGCTTTTTTAAATTTTGTTTTTATAATTATCTAGTGCTCGAAAAAAATACGTTCAAGTCCTTTCAAAAAATTGTAGCTTTTATAAAGGCATAATTTTGAAGAAAAGATTTCAGTTGGGAAAAAGATTTCTGTCTTCAATAGCGTAGTTAAATAAAGACGCACAAAAAAAGCTTCAAACTTCACGAGGATTCGCTTATAAAAAATGTCACTGAGACGTTCTCTACCGTTTCCTTTGCAGTGGTTATTTCGAGAGTATTTGTACATTGTAGAAGTCGATTACTATAATACGGAATTCCGCCAATTACCGAATTTAACGCCATATGCGACAAGGAAGGGACCAAATGCTCACGACGCTTCGTAGATATATTTATTTGGTCCCTATCCGAAATAAATTTCCCTCAACAGGCGATGGATGAACATATTTTTTCAATCTGCTATCTGTTTTGGATCCGCAAGCGTAATGGCGGTTTAAGGCGACTTGACTGCTTCACTACAAGTGTTCAATTTTACGACGAGGGTCCGCCTTATGCTATTAACATAAAATATCACTAAGCCTGTCCAAATCATAATTTTCAATGCATTTTGCGCTAAAACGCTTTTTACTTTTCAAACTATATAGTCAGAACCGACGTTTTGTGGATCCTTAATATCAAAAAGTTGGTTGACGATAAAACTTCTCTCCGTCTGTCTGTTAATACCGCTAGCGGATGAACTGTAAGCAGGATTTTCATCAAAATTGATATTCCACAATCGATTAGGCTGATGTTGGGGGTACATAAAGCCTCAAGGACGTCTTCAAGTTGTTCTCAAAAACGACACAATTTTTTTTATTAAACCATTTTGGGGCGTCTGTCTGTAATTACAATATTGAAGATAATTTTTTTAATGATATCTGTTCTCAAAAAAAGATCTTAACATAATCTCATGTAGTTTTTTGAAAACATGAGTAGTTTTCGCGAAATTTGGCGTGAAATGTAAGCAGTCAATTTCCAGAAACCATTATTTTCTCAAAAACTGTTTCAATTTTTTTCTTTACATTTTTTTTTCTTTAAAGAACATTAAGAAATGGTGCAGGTTCCATTTTCGGAGGGCTCTATGTTTTCAAAAATTCTAAAAAAAACATTGCAAAACTACAATATTGATGGTGGAATTTTTTTGCATGAAATCTGTTCTTTAAAACTAGATTTTGAAATAATGTAAATGAAAATCTCTCAATTTTTGAAAATTACAAATACAAATGTTCAACTTCTTTTTTAAAGCATCGGGAAGATTGAGTTTGGTTGTGAAGATTGTGGTGTAGGGGTGACGAGAATGGCTACGCTGATTCTAAGACCCGTAGAGTTCAAATTCTAGCGCATAGGAAAAATCTTTTGCGGGTCTGAAACAGTTATTCCGGATTTATGTACGAAGGCGAATCAAAAAGTAAGGTACACTTCCAGGTTATGGCAATTTATGAAACCACCTACACATTGGCAACACGGCTGTGACTACAGACAATGCAAGTTCACTTTTCCACATAGTGTTTAAGAGACCGTAAACATTTCTCAGAACGGTCAAGTAACTTTTCGATTCCGGATGTGTAGAAATCACCTCCAGCGCTATGTAACCACCGTGAGACAGCTGCTTTCACCTCCACATCGTTTCGGAATCGCCGTCCACCGAGATCCTCTTCAACTTATAGAATACGTGATAATGGTTTTCTGCTAAGTCTGGACTGCATGGAGGATGTTACCGTACCTCCCACTTGAATAGCTGCAGCAGTTCTGACCTTTGGCGGGCCGTGTGAGGTGTTGCATTATCGTGCAACAAAATCACACCGACGCACAATTTCCCCCAGAGCTTTTCTTTAATTACTTTACGCAACCGGTTCAGTGTTTGACAATACGAGCGCATCTCCAATTTGGAGCGAACATCCAGTTGACGCGCAATTGAACCTAGCCCGCTCTGCACACACAACATGACGGGATACCACACCAACCTTCCTACCGGATGTGTCAGCAGTTACTGTAGCTTGCTCCGCATTAGCCAGGGTCATGACACACAGCATGCTCTCGCGGCGAGCTAGTATAACTTACTTTTTGATTCGCCTATTTTTTAAATATGGTCGTAGCGCATACAAATAATTGGAGAAAGTACTGAAAGTGCTGTTGAAACATCCCAAGTTTGATTTACTTCAAAATTATTAAAAATGTGGACCTAAAAATGTTTGAGAGTTGGACCCTCGTGAATCTCAAATGCGTTCTACTACTTGAATACATTTTTAAAACCAAAGTCAATGCCATTTGTCATCAAAGCAATTCCACTGAAATGCCATTCCTAGTGTATGCAGAAAAGGGAAAAATAGGAACTTCAGAAACATTCTTTTGCCTAAAAGAATGTTTTTTACATTTATTTTTTATTTGTCAGTGAATTATTATCTGTTCTGTGTATTGTCGTTTTTTACTTCCTCGCCTTACGAATTTTATTTTTGAAAGATGGTTCAAATAATAATGATATTAACAGTTTTGTTAATTAGATCTATAAAAGGCAATATTCACAGTCAGCGTACTTTTTGAAGATAGTGCTAAAGGAAACTCTTTGAATGTTTAAAAGAAATTTAATCAACAAGTGGGAGAAATGAAATTCATTGAAAATATATACACTGTAACCGCTAAAGCCGTTTACAGCAAGAAAATATCAGTTTTTTCTTCGTAAACGCGTCCTGTTATTTTAGGATCTAGTAGTTACAACACTAACCGAGAGAGAACGCCAGGCGACGTACATAGTTTTAAAATAAGCTAACAGGAGCGCTTATCACTAGTACTAGAAGCGTGATAACGAAATCGGCCAGCGGAACGACGCGATTGACCAATGGGAATAAAGCAAACGAATATTGGAGAATTTAGAACAAGAAGAGACCAACTCGGCCATTTTACCGAAAGTCAGCGGAACGAGAAGGTACTCTGAACTACTCTGGACAAACTTTTGGATCGACGGACCACGCCAGTTCAAGATTTCGACAGTACACAAGCTTTTAGAAAAGGTAACTCATCTTATTATGATGATAATTTATTCATGAGAGGGAATAAATAAAATATATGAAACGTGGATAATTTTTAAAAAAAGAAGAATACTTAACAAGAGTGATGCTATGAATTGAAACGAAAAGAAATGTAACGAGTAGCTAATTGAAATAGAAATGTTACAAGCAATGTGTGATTTATTGCAGCTTTTTTGTATAAGAATACTTGAACCAGCTCGAATAAAATTCGATCATTGGACGTTATTGCAACGCCGACGCCAACGACGCGAGTCCCGAGGAGAACGGTGCAGTCAACGGGATCTTCTCGTGTTCGAGTTCCTTTCCGGACGACCCTGAAAAACTTCAAGGCTTCGCACGTCGCGGGAGACATCGTGAGTTCGGCAAACCCTTTTCAAGTTAACGGCAGAAACGTGGGCCAGATGTAGAACGATTTTAGTATCATATTTCACTAGATGGTTAACTGTAATATTGCTTGACTTTATTCATGAGTTTTTGAATACATATCCGTGTGCCAAATCGAATTACAGTTTCGTTACTGGACGCAGATATTTAAAAAGTGTTACTGGAAAATAAATTCTGAAGTAAAGATAGACAATTATTCAATTGATTGACATATTGTGTCGGATGCAAAGTTCAACTGTGTAGCATTTAACTTAACATTTTTTTTAAGTCTGAGATCTCATAAGAGTAAATTAATTTAACTTTGCTTAGTGTTGGTAAGATTAGACATTGTAATAACGATAACAGTTGTGCATTCTAATTGAATCAAGTGAATTTGTTAGAACAAGTAGAAGATTAATATTTTTTTTGAATAGAACATGGTATTGATATTATCGATTTGTGTTATACACGAATGGTAATTTCAGGTACAACATTTTGAGTGTGTATTATTCTGTGTGTATTTCAGGAAATGTGTGTAGAGATAATCGTGTATTAGTTATGTATTATTGGAATTCCGATTCTTGAATCCATTCTTTTGAATTTAATTGGAAGATTTCAAGGGTTTATTTGCAATTAGATTTTTCTTACATGTTGTAACAATTTTTGGTTTTTTTTTGCATATCAGATTCAAACAGGACATTAATAGTCAATTCATGTTATGTTGATGTACTAATTTTCAGTACAGAATATATTGTTTGTTGTTATTTTCGTAAAACATACGACAAAAGTGTTCTTAATCTATCCCAGTGTACTAAATCTTGAACCCTTTCCCTTGGAAAGAATGTCTGCTAGGACCTTCTTATATAAGTGCGTTGTGGCTTAACTTTATTAAAGCCACAACAACGAGTAACAAGGGAGAATTACTCGAGTCACCCGTCTCCTCCCATACGCGAGGTAATTTTACCCCAATTGTTGGACCAGGCGCTAGGTGGTTGGTTACTGCCTCACCCATCGTGCCATCGCCCGACATTGGGAGGGAGACAAAAAGGAAAGGTGGTGACAACACAATTATAAAGATTCAAGCTGTGTGAACCGAGATATACAAATCCAAAAGTATTTCTTGATAAGCAATAATTCTCACCAACACTCTTTACGTGAAAGATATTTTCGCCTTCACAAAATAATTAACCTTGTTTTTCATCTTTTTTCATCATCCCCGTCTCCTTGTGTGTTCACAACTGTGTTTTATTTATGTTGCCTTGGTGTGCCTGGTTTCAGATTTTCGTAAACAACGTTGCTGTCTTTCGTCATTTTGCAAACAAGCAAACGAAACAACAGCTTGGTTTGTTATGTTTTGATGTGAGACTTGTTCAAAAAAATCAGTTTGTACCCTGAAATACTTTAGTTTATACTCTAGTTTATACGTGTGACAATCATGAAATGACTAGCAAAAGTGAATATGTAAATTATATTTCTCACTCCGCTTTACACAAATGTATTTAGAATTCTCTTATTAGTTAAAATTAAAATAATAAATTAGAGGTGTTTCCACTTTCAGATTAAATAACTGAAAGATATAAGATGACGACCGAACTCTCATGACACCAATTAAACATGTATTTTAATAATTTTAAAACAAAATATTTGACAATGGCTAATATTCTTTAATTTAAAACACCACTTTTGTCTAAGAAAATAAATCAGATTTATCTCTGAAATTTAATTGAAGTGAGGGCCGTAACAACAATGTCATCTTCTAGAAACTGCTACTTCAATATTTCCGGTCGTATTAGTTCGATGAAGTTGAAAGCCAGGTAAGACGTTTGTTCGTTATAGTGCATCGATCGGATAGGATTATAAAACTCCTTGTCTAACACAATGAAATCCCTACCAAACAAGCATTTCTACAAACACAAACCCTGAAAGAAATATTACACCGAAGAAATTTAATATTTCATAAACAGATAAAATGTACACTAATTAAAATATTTTAAACTGATATATTCCCCGAGAAAAAATACACATTTTTGTTGCTGCAATGTTATACATTACATTAAATAACCCGTAATAAGCAAGAAAAAAGTTTTCTACATGCAACGTTGTTTTACATAACTCATTTGGTTCTGGCAACGCAGATTTTAGAATGTTTCTGGAGTTAAGATACTCTTTACCTTCATCTGCATATTTTCCTGACATTCTGTTTGCATTTAATCACATTTGTTCTTTTTTTTCACGATTATCGTATTTTTCTGCAGAAGTACAGAATGCGACCGACTTAACCCCTCATTTTTACTTTCCTGTACACGTACGTATATATGGAGTAATGTACGTAGTATAGGGGAAGTTATGCAATGCTGCGCGAACAAATGGCGAATTTTTTATCAATATATAGGTGATTTGATAAATATATGAGTGGATAAATCCATTTGCTAAATTAAGAAAAAAATCCCCTAACACGTGGTATAGCCAGAATATCTGTTCTGTGGGTCCTTGATACCAAAAAGACAATTGAAACCAAAACGTCCATCCTGCCCGTCTGTCTGTCTGCCCATCTGCCTGTCTGTCTGCCCGTCTGTCTGTCTGCCCGTCTGTCTGTCTGCCCGTCTGCCCGTCTGTCTGTCTGCCCGTCTGCCCGTCTGTCTGTCTGTCTGCCCGTCTGTCTGTCTGTCTGCCCGTCTGTCTGTCTGTCTGCCCGTCTGTCTGTCTGTCTGCCCGTCTGTCTGTCTGTCTGCCCGTCTGTCTGTCTATCTGCCCGTCTGTCTGTCTGTCTGCCCGTCTGTCTGTCTGTCTGCCCGTCTGTCTGTCTGTCTGCCCGTCTGTCTGTCTGCCCGTCTGTCTGTCTGTCTGCCCGTCTGTCTGTCTGTCTGTCTGTCTGTCTGCCCGCCCATTTGTCTGCCCGCCCATTTGTCTGCCTGCCCATTTGTCTGCCTGCCCATTTGTCTGCATGCCCATTTGTCTGCCTGCCCATTTGTCTGCCTGCCCATTTGTCTACCTGCCCATTTGTCTGCCTGCCCGTCTGTCTGCCCTCCTCTCCGTCCGTCCTTCCGTCCGTCCGGTGTATGTGACCAACACTAGCGCCTAAGCTATGTCTACGGTTTTTTCTAAATTGAAGAAAACCTCTGTCTATCTGGCCTGAGTCAAAGCTCTGCGATTTTTAAAAACATTAATTAATTTTTGGGGGTACTTTACATGAGCTCCCGGACACTTTCAAATTTTCTAAATAAGGGCTCCCAATTTTTTCTTTAAATTTCTTGTAAGAACAGAGAAAAATACACTTATGAAGGTGGCAAAGGTCCGATTTTCATGGTTAGCCCTGAATTTTCGAAAATTGCAATATTTGAATTTTTTCGGGCTCTTCCTCCAACTACAAAATTAAAGATCGAGATTTTTCTTTCAAATAAATTTTGTTCCCCATAGTAAGTTCTGTCATTAAGGTCATGTACATTGTTTTGATCATTTTAGTAGCTTTGCGTAATACTGCGTGCAAATGCGTAATTTAAAAAAGGTTTTCTCCAAAGCGGCATCAATTTTTTTCTTTAAACTTTTGGTAGAGATAGTGCTAATGTGCTCTATAAGAATCACATAAACGCAATATTGTTCTATTCTTTTGTTTTTTCAAAAAATACAAAAATTATTTTTTACTCCTCTCACATCTTTATTATTACATTAGGGGGCATTTGTTCACATTATTTTATTTACGAGTCCATGTGCTTCAAATAATGTCAATTAAAGTTTCTCGAGAACTAAACCGTTTTCTGAGAAAACTAGCTCAAAATTCCCAGTTTTCAGAAACGCTGAAACGCCATTTTCTCATAAATGACTCCAAAAATGTTTCTTCAAACTTTTCGAACGTATAGGGCTAATTGCACACTTTACTGTGACGTTAAAGATTCATTTTTTTGGTTTTGTTTTTGAAAAATTACACAAATATTTTTTTAATCTCTCACATCTTTAATATGCGCATTACCAGCAACACATTGTAAATACTATTGTATTTGTGAGTTAATGTGCTTCAAATGACTTCAAATGAAGATTTTTGAAAACTTAAAAATTTTCTGTGAAAATGAAGCTTCAAATTTCGCATTTTTAGTAGCGCTTATACGCCACTTTCTTAAAATCGGCTCCACATTTTTCAAAGAAAATTGCCATTTAGGAGGAGGTTTTACTGTTCTTTAATATTCTAAAATTTGTATTTCCGTTCTAGCATTAGAAAACCGAAAAAATAGAAAATGTCAAAACTATGTACTCTGGGTGGCGATAGATGGCAGTTGGCACGAGTATGTGGCAATTCCAAATTGCTAGCCCGAACCCAAGGAAATAGAAAACTAATAAGGGAAAGTCTGTGCTATTCTGTGGCACCCCTAGTTCCCTCACACAACGATGTTGCACGGTAGCCAATATTTCTCGATAACGTCTCTCACATAAACAGTGCACATTTGACCGGTATTGTTGTTTTCAGTGACGATGAGGAGTACATAAATA
>JAHLJT010000631.1:111949511-112175298 GCA_031308135.1 Acheta domesticus | reverse complement strand
TTCAATTAGTCGGTGCAGTCGAACTCGTTTCAATTACCGGGTTGAGATTCGTGTGCCACATTGTGTGCCGCATCCTATGGCAGGATTCGCTCCGCAGCGGGCGGCGAAGCGGGAAGAAATCTCCCGGGATTAAGAAGCTCTCCGCAGCTTGCGTGAGAGGGCGCTGGAAATGCCTGTCAGCACTCCTTTTCGTTTGATGGAAGTCTCCGGAGAACTTTTTTGAGGTGAACTGATATGCGTCTCAGTTAATTAGTGATCACATGTAGCATATTTGAAAATGACTCACTCTGCTCTTTTTTCTATGGGATTTTTCAATACTAATCAAAGATGGCATTGATTGGTGCAGACGAAACCTCACTAACGACTCTTGTTATGTACCAATTTTAAGAATCTTCACATAAATGTATCACATTAATTAATGTCTATCCAAACTATGAAGCCGAAATTCGTACGTAAGTGAACATTACTAGTGGAAAAATATTTTAAAAATACTATTACTGAACTGCAAATGTCATGTCCACTATTAATTCTATAGCTCAGTGCATTAACTTATGTCACTGCAATCCCTCTGACCGGTGGTCGTAGGTTCGAGTCCCGACAGCAGTAGTATTTTCGATACTAGCTTGTCTGCTAGGTCGAATTCAGTCGCTGTCTGGAGGAGACTTCTAGCGGTCGGCTGCTCTGATCGGTAGTTTTCCTGGTTCTCCGATCAACACCAATGTGAGTGCCGGAGCAATACCCTAACAAACGGGACACGGACCGCGCGCGATCTTTCCTTCCTCCTTCCTTGTCCTATCCTCTCCCTTACACACACACACTAACATACACTACACTACCACACATGCCGTGAGACCGGTGGGGACCTACAGCTTGTCCCGGCTGGGGCGGTGCCCCGCTGGTGGTAGATACCTGGTTGAGGGGAAAAACTCCGCTAGCCGACGGTAGGTCGGCGCCAGATCTCGCCCTCCAGCGGGGAAAAGATGACCGCCACCTCCCGTGAAAAAAACACGCACTACACTTACGGGACTAATGACGTACGTAGTTGACGCGCCCGGAAACACCAACCAACCTACTATTAACTCTAATACTTTTATAGTATTAGAGGAGAAGGTCCAAATAGAGGCTAGGGTCTAAAAACGGGCTAGTTTCTGTCAGGAAGCCGGAGGGTGTTCAACTATCGGAAATGGCGTGAAAGTAGTCCCCTTGATCCCATTGAAGAGCGACGAGCAGTTGGTACACATGAGCCAACCCGTTCAGAAGTTGTGCGTAAAATATCATCGATTGTCGTGTTTTTTCATCGACAAACCTTCAGCAGGTATGTACAATATTGTTTTTTTACCATTAGCCGGTTGGCAGTAAATGTCATTTGTCAGCAGGGCTGTGTTAACGTGAGTTGGTGAAAGGTTTCAATACCTCATTCAACCTCCTACGTTCATACCAGCAATAGCCATGAGGTTTTGTAAAAGGGGGTTTGGTCTTAATATGGGCTAGTGAGTGAGGTCTAAAAACGGGATACCTATCCGGAGAGTCCTATATTTAGACCAGACCAATACCATTTTCAAATAACTAAAAACGATGTACCTAATTACAATGTGCCTAATATTTATTTAAATAATTATAATTATTACATTTACAGTCTGTTAAAGCATCACTGGTCACTAGAACACCTTACCATGAGGAGTTGCAAATGTCCGGGCCTCAACTGCGAGGGCTGCTCCAAATTAGCAAAAAAAATCTTCCAATTACTGCTGAAAGGGGTGAAAGACGAATCTAAGAAAGAGCAAAAACCTCTGAAATCAAAGAGCAAGAACTAAAAAAGCGTCCTCCTTCACAGAGTTCCTCCGACTCAGAAGATCAGAGACACCCCCTGGATGACTCCGATTCGGAATTTGAGGGACCACAACCCACAAAAACCCCTCAACAGATGATGATTCATATCTGTTTAGCCAGCGGTTGTTTTCCGAAGTTAGAAATGGAGAAGATTGGGTGTAGCCTATTACATGTCATGGGTGGGCACACAGAGAATGTGCTGGTTGGGAGAGAGATGTGCATGAATGTGATTTTTGCAAGTGAATTTACGATTTTGTGTTTATATTGTTCTATTTGCAAGTGAATTTAACTGTCATTCCTTCTTCATTGCATATTTTAAAAAAATTAGGGGTACCCCTTATTTGGACCCCATTTCTAAAATCGACATTTTGCCAATTTTTTTAATAAAGCATTTTTTAATGAAACTGATTTTTTAATTCTGAAACTTGTAGAATTGAAGAATATGAATCAAAGGTACGACTGAAAGTTTCAATTCCCCCGTATGTCAAAAACGTGCCAACTACATTAAAAAATCAATAGCTAGCCCATATTTGGACCTTCTCCTCTCCATATAAAATTGTGTAAATTATAAAATTACCACTTACAAATATTTGAAATTTTTCTGTAAGCTTTACAAATAGAACAAGCCAATTTTCATTCTTCTAAACAAACAGCTTTTCGTTTTCTAAATACAAATGACACAGAAAAATAACAGGAAAAATCACCAAATATGCTTATGAACAGAACTTAAAAAAATTCGGAATTGTTTACAACACTGATACATTCCACACTACATCCATTTCGATTGTGTGACGATTGTGTGATTACAACTGGTATTATAACCAATTCCCACTTTACGACTGAAAAGGCAAAACACATAATTGAAGAAAACTACACGAACTATACGAATTCTGCTTCCACATTTGCGATACCCGTCCGTTTAGCAATCTCGGCTTTAAATGTGTGAAAAACGACTCCATTCGCGCCACACGTTTACCAACAAAGTTCCGTCGGGCCCATCGAGGCGCAAACAGCAAATGCTTTTTGCTAGGCAGCCACAGCGCAAGCGAACCACTACTACGCCCCACTGGTCGCGTCCATTTAAGCACTTGGGCATCAAGCGGTCTGGGTTTCGTTCGCCGAAAATATTGATGCTATCGATCCTTCCTCCACTCTGCCTAAAATTGGCCATCGTATCGATACGAAAAAGGACCTTATATATGTTTTTCAGGACTTTTGCAAATGAATCTACGGTAACTAATAGCATTATGCCATTGTGACGAAATTGAATATCTGTAAACACTTTTTTCCATGCTTCCTCCACACTTGTTTTGAAATATATAACCGATATGTGTTGTAAATATAAATAAACTCATTCCCATACACAGTGACCGATGGGAAGGAAAGCACATTATATTTGAAAAACAAAAGAGAGTGATTCCGCCTAATAAATTTGTCGATCAAACCACAATTTTCTTTATTTTTATTTCATTCATTTCAGTTTTGAATGTACAGTTATCATAGTATTTGCATTACACTTCAGATCACACAAATATTTTATTCGTAATATTTTATATAATTTAATGCAGTTACCAAAACTCTGCCTAAATAAAAGACCTTGCAATCAAAGGAATAATCAACCCATGTTTGATTTGGTACTTGTAAATGTATTATGTTTGTGCGGAACGTAAACTGTAGAAGTACTCCAATCCATCATTCAATTCAACAAAAGAGATCTCCACTCCCTTCCCCAAACAAATACTCACGACCGGCGTTCCGCTTCCTAAAGATCAGAACACCAATCCATGACATGCGTCCAATTATCGAAGCTGCGGGCCGTTAGGTTTGTGCGCAAGCAATTAGCGAATTGCGGGGCTGCCTCATGGAGTCGTCCCAGCGTCAAGTGGCCGCCCTTTGTTCGCCGGCGACCGCGGCCGATGGGGCGGGCGAGCGATGGGCGGCAATCTCGCGGCTGCCCGACGCCCGCGCGGGCGGGCGGTCCAACAGGCGGGCGGACGGACGGACGGGCAGGCTGACGGATGGACGGACGAATTCATGCGGACGAGCGAGGAGCGCGCAGAAGCCCCTTTCCTCCAACAAATTGGACAAAACTCCAAACTGATATTTGGGTGGTGTTTAGCGTTTTTAATGAAACACAAATCTTGACACAAGAACGTTCCACTCATAAGCTAGTGATAACAGTTTTCATTAGTTGAGCAATGTAATAAAGAGTATATTTAGTTAATCTGTCACACTAAAGATTAAAACCTCACCAGTACTAATTAGAGGAAATACAACCGAGGTTTTAGAGATAAAATTGATTTTGTGCAGGGTGATTTTTTCGTATTTCATTCAGTGCAATGCATATCTAAAAATGAAGATGAGATTTTAAATTTAAATTATTTTTCATGTAATATGTGTTTTCAAAGAAAATGCCGTAACATATAAACCAATAAAATGTTAATCGTGGTTTTGTATTCAGTTGTATATACGTATTATATTGTATTGCTATATTGGGATGCAGAAAATTAAAAACATTATTACGAATCCGAAACAATTTCGACTTTCATAATAGACTTTAAATTGCTAACAAAAAACTAAACTTAAGTACATGTTTTGAAAATCCAAATTAACAAAAAAACAATTCAAAAAAAACGTGTGAACACCACATTTAACCCAAAAATTGTCTGGCATGACCCGTGCACTTATTATGCCGCACCCAAATGTTTTGTCGAAGCACGTATTTTGTCGGCCACGTATTTTGTTCGCGAAACGCCGACTGCGAAGCTACTGCGCTGCGGTCGGCACCAGCGAGGCACGGAGGGAGGTCGCAAATCGAGCGACGGGGGCTCGCCGCCGCAGGACAATGCATGGCCGCGCTCCGGCGCCGTGCGGCCACCGACGACCCTCCCCCGCCCCACCCGCGCGCACACCTCGGTCATTCGGACTCTGGCGTGCAGCCCGCGCTTTCGGCACCCACTCGCGCACCGCCTCTCGCTTGTGCGCACCTACACCCTCCCCCCTGTCCAGGCCACCGGGGCCCGCGCCCGTGCCTCGCACATGCGCTGCAAAGCTCTCATTCAACGGGTTTCGAGAGGATCACTGGCGAATGATTGGAAAGATTAACGAGTTGCTGAAAATTCAAATGCACTCAATCAAAAACAATAATTCTCATCTCGTTAATAATCATGACTTTTTTTGTACAAATCGTTTGTCGACCTGTATTCGATACCAAGAAGGGTTTTTGCACAATTTAATGACGTCCATGGCAGAGCGTAGGAAGTATTATTTGATAACGCTAAATGGAGAAATTACAGGTGGCTAACTTAACCAAAATACTAACACACAATGATGATATAATAGTAATAATATTATAAATACCATTAATAAATGCAATTTTCCATGATAAAGAACCTTTCTACAGGTATTCTTTGTCAGACCTTCCTCATGCTAACCTTTCACATTACTCCCAGACAGAATCCATACCAATGAGAAGCACCTTTCGACGTCCTATCTGCATTTTCTCTTTCATTACCCCTCCCTTATCAATTCTAAAAGAGATTATCCCCTCGAGTCACTATTCTTGTTCCAATGGATTTCCAATATCATGTTATGAAATCTAAATATTAACTGTCACATACCTGTTAAGTTCTCTTGCTTGGAGATACCCACGCAAGAAAGTTAATGTCCGGAAGTTTGGAAACCTGATAAGCGCGTTTTGGAAATAAATAAGCGAGATTCCTCGTTTTGGGCGTCCTTGGAACCAAAAAATTGGTTTGCGGCAAAACCGTAACCATCCATCATCCGAACCGTATCGTCCATCCGTCCAAACAACGCTAACGGCTAAACAGTATAGAGGATGTTCATCAAAACTGATATTGTCGATCCGCAGTGGCTGAGATCGCTAAAGCAGTAGTGATATATTTGGGTGATGTCGATAGACACATAGATTTGGGTGATGTCACTGTCCTTCGTATTTAAAACGATTATTTTGATTTTGGAGATATTTGACATGGAGCTTCAACGAAATGTTTATTTATTTAAATGGCTCTACATTTTTGGACATTTTTTAAGAAAAAAAAGAGACGTATGCTTATGCAAGATGATGCAAGTCGGATTTTCGTTGATTTCCTGAAGTTTCAAGATATGAAAAAGTGTTTTCATTCTTTTTTTTCAAAGACGGTATTCCCCGGTAGATCTTACTCAAGTTTTGAGTTTGAAACGTGTTCTATGACTTTGGAGGGTACTTTACGTTAAGGCTCAGTTTCATTGTCAAAATGGCTCCAATTTTTTTAAGTAGACTTTTTCTTCAAATAGCGTAAAGAACGCTTAAATTTTCGCATGCGTCTCGTTTTCGTTTAAATCTTTTGCAATTTATCGAAAATTGCAAAAGTTAAAACAAATTTCTGCAATATCCCACAATATTCGATTTTTTATTTTCCCGTACGGAGTAATATACGGAGTAATATACGTAGTATATGGAAAGGTATGTAACGCTCCGTGAAAAAACGGCGAATTTTCGGCAGAAAAAATTAATTGCCGCGGCCTGATAACGAAAAAGTGCATAAAACCCGTTACTAAATTAAGAGAAAAAATCCTCTAACACGTGGTGTAGCCAGAATCGCAATTTTGTGGGCCCTTGATACCGAGAAACCAATTGAAAGCAAAACGTCTGTCCGTCTGTCCATCTGTGAACACTACTAGCGCCTAAACCATACGTAGGATTTTGTCAAAATTAAAGAAATCCCTGTCGATCTGGCTCGAGTCGAAGCTTTGAAATTTTGCAAAAGATTCTGTAAAATTTGGGAGAACTTTATATGAAGCCCCCCGGACATTTTCAAAATTTTCTCAAAAACGGCTCCAAATTTTTTCTTTAAATTTTTTGCGAGAATAGATTAAAATATACTTATTTAGGTGGCATAGATCCAATTTTCACGGTTAACTGTAAATTTTCGAAAATTGCAAAAGTTTAAAATATTTTCGGCATCTTCCTACAACTACAAAATTAGAGATATTGTTTCTTCAAATGAAATTTGTTCTCCATAGTGATTTCTTTCATTAAGGTCCATGTAAGTCCAGGTAAGTGTACATTGTTTTGAACATTTTAGTAGTTTTGGCATAATATTGCGTGCAAATGTGCATTTTACAAAAATTACAAAAACAGATTTTGTCAAAAACGGCCCCAATTTTTTTTACACTTTTGGCAAGGATAGTGGATATAAGGATAGTATGAGATGACACAGACGCCATAATGCTCTATTCTTTCATTTTTCAAAATTACAAAAAATTTTAATTTTTTTTGCTTGTCTCTCACGTCGTTAATATTTACATTAGCGGCGATTTGTTCACATTATTAGATTTACAGGTACATGTGCTTTAAATCATGTCAAGAAAAGTGTCTGGAAAACTCAAGCATTTTCTGTGAAAACTAGATGATTTTCAGAAACGCTCAAACGTCATTTTCTCACAAATGGCTCCACTTTTCTTCTTCAAACTTCTCGAATGGATAGTGAAAATTGCATTATTTATTATAACGTGAAGTAAGTCCATTTTGGGGTATTTTTTTCGTTTTTTCAAAAATTACCCAAATGTAATTGGTTTGAAATATCTCTCACACCTTTTATATGCACTTTTTCAGCAATTTGTAAACACTATTATATTTATGAATGTATGCCATTTTCTTAAAAACGGCTCCAAATTTATCAAAGAAAATTGCCATTTATAACGATGTTTTACTATTATTTAATATTCTTAAAATAATATTTCCGTTCTACTATTAAGAAACCAAAAAATTAAGAAAAAGCAAAAAAATGTAGTTTGGGGAGCGATAGATGGCAGCTAGCAAGAGAATATGGCAAGTGTGGAATAGCTAGTCGAAGGAAATAGAAAACTAATACGGGAAAGTCTGTGCCATTCAGTAGCACCACTAATTCGTACATGAAATGTGTTCTATAAAACAGATCTTTGAAAAAGATTATGTGCATTTCTTTAAGAGTCGTTTTCATGTAATTTCTGCTTGAAGTTAATGCAAATTATACAATAAATGCTGTCTCAAAATCGCTCCAAAACTTTATATTTTTTCAACGGATAGAAACAGGCACGCATAAAAGATTGGCGCAGGACTTAATTTCCTTGAACTTTCTGCATTCTCGAAAATTAAAAAAAGAAATAAAGCGAGAAAGTATGTGCTGTGGGAGCAACTAGTTCTACACAGCAGAAGACCCTAAACTTGCAGCAAGCATGACGGTGGCGTCGAGGAAGCAGCACGTGACCCTGTCGAGCTGCTCTCCCCCGCACGTCAGCGGCGCAGCGCCCGCCGGCGTCAGCGTCGGCGTCGGCGCCGGTTCGCCTTCGCATGCCGCTCGCGTCGCGCTTCGGCGGCGCCGCCTCAAAGCATCGGCTAATTGCATCGCAGCGGTTGCGCCTCGTGGGGCTCGAACCGCAGACGCGCGTCAAAGGGCAGCGGAGAGGGGGACACGACACGTTTGGGATGGGTGGTCAGAATGGTGGGGAGGACAGCGTGCCCGCGCGCTCCCGCCTGATTGAAGGGTCGTTGAAGGCCCAGGCGCCCGCGAGGTAACGGTAACGTCAGCATTCACGCTTGCTCTTAAGAGAGAACCAAAGATGGTAAATGGGTGAGGGAGTTTTGATTCTGGGTGCGTCAACAACTACAAATGGTATGCTTTTCGTGGTTTTCACATGTGTAAATTCAGTTCCTTAATTATCAAACGTTGATGGCGTCGCCGGCAATCTTTCTGCGCAGAACGAAATATTGCAAGCTCAAGAACCATATAAGTCACTGATTCATCAAATTGAGATAGAGGGCGAGAAAGGAAACAACATATCATTTACTCACCCAAAAATACCATTCACATTATTGTACTTCCTCGTACACTACTTACATAGTTTAGAGAAAGAGCTGTAATGCTGCAGCAAAAAAACACGATATTTCAACAGAATAATTGTTTTTCGGGTTTCTGATACCGAATAACATGACTTAAACAATATTTCGATGTAAACTTTTATTTTTTTCAAAACTTTCACAAATGTATGATCGAGTATTATTTTAATCCTACGTAACCACTATAAATAAAGCGAGAAAGTGCGTGTTGTAACACCACTAATTTCTTAATGAAATGTGTTGTTTAAAACTATGTTTTGAAATAAAGTCAATGAAAAGTCTGAATTTCTGAAAATAGCACATGGTTTAACTTCGTTTTTAAAGCGTCAGAAAGAATGAGTTTACCTGAGAGGCTGGTGGTGTAGCGGCAGGGACTGAATATCGAAATAATAGCGGTAAAGGTATTTATACCGGTATAGAAATACCTTTACCGCTATTATACCTCTATTATACCTTTATTCAAAATACCTTAAAAATACCGGTATAAGACGTCAATCGTATTTTTAGAGGTATTTTACCTTTATTCGACGTCTATACCGGTAAAATACCGGGGTAAATTTTTTAAAAAAATCTATACCGGTAAAAATTTAGAAGTATTTTCATGAGAAAATACCGGTATTTCAGTATAATCATACAGGTTTCGGAGGGGAAACATTCTGACTTTTTACGCTGAGATGGCTCAGAGGAACAATTATGGACTCCGCAGAGTTTCTGACCGGGGGTCCTAGTGTTCGAGTCTCAACGTTGGCGTATTTTCGTCACAAGACATTCTACCTAGGTCGAGTTCTGTTGTTGGTTGAGAACGAATTATTATAATAGTCTGGACACGCGAAGGCGTGTTTGGGGAAGCGAACGCGCGTGTGCTCACACGAACGCGCGTGTGGTGACGCGAGCGCGCGATTGGGGGAGTGAACGCGCGTTTGGGGAGCGAACGCGCGTGTGGGGCCGGCAACGCGCGTGTAGGGACGCAAACGCGCGTTTGGGGAGCGAACGCGCGTTTGGGGAGCTAACGCGCGTTTGGGGAGCTAACGCGCGTTTGGGGAGCTAACGCGCGTTTGGGGAGCTAACGCGCGTTTGGGGAGCTAACGCGCGTTTGGGGAGCTAACGCGCGTTTGGGGAGCTAACGCGCGTTTGGGGAGCGAACGCGCGTTTGGGGAGCGAACCCGCGTTTGGGGAGCGAACGCGCGTTTGGGAAGCGAACCCGCGTTTAGGGAGCGAACGCGCGTTTGCGAAGCGCGCGTGGTCGGGCCTGTGGCCTCTGCCAGGATATGACCTTCGACATCTGTTGTGAAAGAACGAAGGCGATAGAAATCTGACATCGGTTGATAAGACTTCATGCAACGTTCCTTGGAGCATTCCGATTCTCGGAATCAGTTTCCCTTTGTAAGAGCTGCGAGAGCTGCGCCGTTGCGTAGGCAGTTTCCGGAGGTCAGCGTTTCGACCCATGAGCGTCTCCGGTTCGGCAGAGGATAACGCACTCGACCTATATACTCCAGGCTATTAATTTCTTTTCGCAAAGAGTAGAATTGAAATATGAGAGAAGGATGTTTGACCGTAGGCCCCAACAAACGCTTTGCCGAATGTGTACTGTGAGTGAGAGTGGGTGTGAGAGAGGGAGAGAGAGAGAGAAAAAGAGAAAGAAATCGAAAGAAAACGAAAGAAAGAGAAAGAAAGAGCGTGTGTATAGAGCGCGTGAGTGTATAGAGCGTGAGTGTATAGCGCATGAGTGTGTAGCGCGCGTTTGTTCGGCGCGCGCGTTTGTTCGCCGCGCGCGTTTGTTCGCCGCGCGCGTTTGTTCGCGCTCGCGTTTGTTCGGCGCGCGCGTTTGTTCGCGCTCGCGTTTGTTCGGCGCGCGCGTTTGTTCGCGCTCGCGTTTGTTCGGCGCGTGCGTTTGTTCGCGCTCGCGTTTGTTCGGCGCGCGCGTTTGTTCGCGCGCGCGTTTGTTCGCGCGCGCTTGTTCGCGCGCGGGTTTGTTCGCGCGCGCGTTTGTTCGCGCGCGCTTGTTCGCGCGCGGGTTTGTTCGCGCGCGCGTTTGTTCGCGCGCGCGTTTGTTCGGGGCGCGTGTTTGTTCGACGTCGCGCGTTCGTTCGGCGCGCGTGTTTGACGCGCGCGCGTGTTTGGCGCGCGCATGTGTTTGGGGCGCGTGTTTGGCGCGCGCGTGTGTGGGCGCTCGCGTGCGTTTGGCGCGCGCGTGTGGTTAGCGCGCGCGTGGGTTTGCCGCGAGCGCGTGTGTGGCACGCGTTTGTGGCGCGCGCGCGTGTTTGTGGCACGTGTGTGGGGCACGCGGCAGTATTTTCATTGAAAATACCGGTTTAACCTTATGGACGTCCATACCGGTATAGACGTCCTATAAAGGTATTTTACCGGTATAAAAGAATAAAGGTATTTTATACCTGTATGAAAAAATACCGGTATTTTACCGGTATTTTTACCGGTATTCAATACCTTTTCGGTCCCTGTGTAGCGGTAATGTGAATGGCGGGTTAGTCCTGTAGTCCTTATTAGAAATGAGTTCGAATTCCAGCGTGGAAAAATGTTTTCTGCTTGACATCACTTTTTCAGGTACAAGTAATATTAATATATCGGGTAGCCGTTACAAAAAACGTGAGAATGTATGTATTGTAGCTCCATTACTTTTCATTATTACAACCGGAAGGCGAAAGAACTCTGAAAGCATTACAGATGAATGAAGCATTTACACTAGCCAAAAATTGCGGTTTCAGATTCAATTATTTCTATAAGAATTCTCTGCTTGAAAATGATATTTAGGAGTGTTCATAAAATTTACGTGCTTCCTAATTGTCAGTAAAATTGGGAGTGCACTGCCGAGTAACATGCAGATACGATCCAATGAACTTCCCGACCGTCTGAAACTATAAACTATCTTAACGAATGCTACATCACCACAAAGACGTAATTTTAAATACATACTATTTGAAGGTTCAGTATGTAATATTTATACTCAATAAAATTAATAATGCAAGTTTCACTGTCTGGAATAAGACTGACAACCAACACGCCGGACATCAAATGATATGTGGACTGGATGTAGAAGCATCAAGGAGGGGAGTCTAGCGAGGGGGATGCTGATAATCTCAGAGGTAGGTCGGAAGAAGAGAGAAAAGGTACGGCCTGGAAAAATTAGAGAAAAATACAGGCCGTGACAGAGTTATCAGTAATGCTACAGAGGCTGTAAGTACGAGTATACAGCATTCTATAGTGTGGGTAGTGAATTAGGAATACATAGAAGGTAGAGTTATTTTGGAAAATGATGACAGGAAAGACAATAGAGACAACACAGAGTCAACAATGTTTAAGATAACAATACCCTGTCAGATCAGGTAGCTGAAAATCACAAAGAAGAGATTTCGTTTACCGTTGGCGATGTAGGAATATTCTGATTCTGTGCACCCTGAATTGATTGCAGTATTTTTATATTCAACAAAAGATTTGAATCCTCGCTACAGCTGACGCACCGTTTCCTTCAAAGCACCGTAGCAGTTGACGCAACAAGCTATTGAAAGTCGGATTTCATCACACAATGTCCCGTGCCAGGACAATTCGATATTTTTACATTATCTCTCGACACAATACTCGTCTCAAGCAACTGGCACACGCACTGGGGATGACGCACTTTTCAATTTTAATTGTTCATATCAGATGTTATAACAAAAGTTATTCGCAAAAGGCATTTCGACGAGTTATTAAACTGCAACCCGTCGAAATTATCTTTTACTTCTCTGTCGCGTAATTAGATACATAAGTGCAGCTCTTTGCCAGTGATGTCTCTTCAGAAGCTCATTCTAATAAGAGAAAAAAGCATTTAAATCGTGACAACGCCACTACACTCAAGACAAGTTCTTAATAGTATCGTAAGTAAAAATATTGCTATCTATACGATTAAAACTAAATACAATTGAAAAGAAATGTATGAATAAAAAATACAATAGCTTGAATGATAGTATGCAACTTGGAATATAATACATCACTCAATTACAACATACTGAATCACACGTGTTCTTTAGTATTACATTTATAAGAGAAAATGTCATAATGTTATACCTACTCGATAGCGCCCATCTACTTTCATGCAAGAATATCACACATTTGTTTTTAACAAGAACAGGGTGTACTAACATTTACATCTAACAACCTCGAAAGAAACAAACAATATAAAATCCAACTTTATTTTAACGCATCGTGCCTCTGTAGCATACTGGCTGCAGAAGTTTATTTCAGGCAGGAATTCGCGTGGGCTGTCGACTCCGAAACATTTCGAGTAGATAATTTATGAAGCCAGCCTGGAAATGCGCCGCAACACACCGTCCGACCTCAAAGAAGCGTGCTTAAGAGTCGCCTAAAGGTAGAAATAAACTCAGCGCACGAAGTGAGTCATGGCCAGAAGGGATAACCAATACTACTTGAATCCACGAATAAGCTGCTACGATATTTCACCGAATTTATACAAGATATTCGACAACAAACAATGTTAAATCATGGAGAGAACCATCCTTTAACTTCCAAACTTATCTAGTACCAAGCACAGTTAACCCCCAAAACGATATTGTTCATTGTTACGAATGTTATCATTAGATTGTAAAACGCTAATGAAACTGGATTACATACACGGATACTACATTCTGTCTCATTAATTGGAACAAGCTACTATTTCCAAGTACCTCAGGAATCATGAAACAAAATATCGTTTTAAATATCGTGTCTGTTTTAGGGTTGACGCTGCAGAATTATTATAGCCAAGTTAAATATACGGGATCAGTTCACATACGTCTATTCAATCACCGTAGTCTAAATTGCCAATGTGATCATTTCACGCATAGAAAAACAAGTAAATTATTTTGAAATGAACATTAACTACAAACCAAGTAAAAGAATTAAAGTGATTTCATCGCCTTCTTCGTTTTCTTACATTTCTATTTTTCATTGTTTATTTAGAACGTTAAAGTACAAAGGTTGCAGAAAAACGGACAAGTGTGACGTAAAAGAAAAAAATTGAGCGATTACAACAAAACTGCGATGGTAATGTTAAATCCCAAATACAACAAATGGAGAAGGTTGAAACAAAAAACTGGAAGAAAAGATTATGAAAATTACGAATAATTGGAAACGTGATTATCTCATCCTAGTGAAGTGCATCAGCTCGGATTAAGAAAATACATTGCTCAAGCGTTTCGTCTCTCGAAAACAGGCTGTAATCCGCCTAGGGAGTTGCAGTTCACGCAATAAACCGTGTTCTTGGCACAACAAACCATATCGCGCCTCTTACACGCTGGCTGACAAAACGACAGGCGGCAAGGAAGCACGGTCAGCATTCTTAACGTAGCTCTCAAACGATTGTCGTGTGTTAAAGGCGTGCTCTCGAAGAAAAATGTAATAACAAAATAATTCACGGCCTTCTATGCATCTCTTTTAGTTATAGTAAATAATTTTCTGTAATCTATAAAACATTGCTGTTTGACTACGTAACGATATGATACAAGAGCGAGAAAGAATGGCAAAGAAAAATGTTAAGTTTAAATAGAGAAAAAATCCAGAAGACTGCATCAGACCCGCTGTAGAATACGTGAATCTTGTTGCACGTTGTGAGCGCACTTGAGAGAGCAGTATTTGGGCGCTACTGTACAGAGATACTGTAAATAGAAAACCAAAGACACTACCTACATTGATTCCCGCATTTCAGATCTTATATTCTTAGCTTATGTTACTCTAACGGGGACTTGCATTCGTGTACTCGTTTACGCTGACGCGCGCCCTCTAGGATAGACAAACCTACTACCGGAAAACGCCTCTATTAACGAGGTCTGCAAGGCGACAGTTACTACTAAGAGCGTCAGTTATTGAGTGAAAATGGCGCCATTTACCTCATAAACCATGCATGACCTATTAACAGTTCCTTTCCTCTTCGCAAACTTACTAAAGGCATGCAAGTTATGGTTGCAAAAATAAACTTTCCGTTACATGTAAAGTTACATTGCTGTTCTACCAAGCGACCCTACCCTCTCCACACACAAACACACACACACACACACACACACACACACACACACACACACCTATTTTAAAGACGTCTCAGGTGAAAAGGAGAAAAACGCATCGCCTAGTCTGCATTCCCTCAACATAGAGGAGAAAAATGAGCTCCTATTTCATTATTACACGCTGTAGACAACCACTCGAATTACTCTGACTGCCGCCAACAGCCACCGAAAACACTCGCCGAGCGCGCATTTCATCTCCAGCGAGCAGACCGCAAGCCGCTGGCAGCGCGTGTGCAGTTTCCCGGCGGGGCCACAAAACGAGGGCTTCGCGCTCCGCGCCGCTGGCTGACGAGGCGGCGACGCGGCGCGTCCTCCGGGAGCCACGCGTGCGCTGCGGCTGGCTTCCGCCCCGCGCGCGCCGGCCGACTTGGCGGCGCGCCAACGACGCTGTACGGCGCAGCGTGCCCCGCCCCCCGCCCCCGCCCCCGCCGACGTGACGCCCCCGCCCACGATTCGCCGCCCCGCCCACTCCGCCCCAGCAACCGCCACCTACCGCCGCGTGCCGACACCGCTCCATCACACGTCGACAACCCCGCCTCATCGCCAACCGCCGCCGTTCCTCTCCACTACGCGCCGTCACATGTAGCCTTCCACGACGCCACACGTTTTCTCCGCCCCCACACATGCCCCGCTCTCTTTATTCTCCTCCAGCCAGCAACTCGCTTCACGACTCCATGCTCTTTCTCCGCCGGATCCTCTTTGGAACTAGGTCGTTTGTCGCTCCTCGTTCGCACCTTCCCTTCTCCCTCATCCCTCCGCCAATTGGGCTCTTGCCATTCTCATCAGTTCCAACCTCTCCCCTACCACCTCCTCTACCGCCATTCCATCACCATCACCACAAACATCAATTCCTCCGCCTCTTCCATAGCACGAATTCCTTCATCTCTTCTACCACTTCAATCCACAGGCAACCATTTTACCTCTCGCCTATCCCTGTTAGCCTCGCCAATCCATTTATTCCCGTGACAGTGGCCGTCGCCACCCTGTCCCTTTGTCCGCCGCTTTCGTGCCCACGCGCCGCCAGATGCCCGTCGCACGCCGCCCAGCCCCCCCCCCTCCGCCCCCGGGCAAGGCCGTGGTCTTGACACGGATAAGCGCCGCCATTCGGCCCTGCGCCCGCCCCTCCGCAGCGATTGAACTTGACATTGGTATTGCGACGGCGCAGACGGTTTACACTGTCAGTGGAGCGTGCAACGAAGCTTGACAGAGACATATTCGCTTCTCTAAACAGAAACGAGCTACACACTTTTCTCGAGCGTGTTTATCTTTGAGGCTAAAATAAACATATAAATCTAACAATGATGAAATCTTCCTAAAGCCACAGTACGTCCTATAGCAAGTGCGCGGGCAGTAGTACTCGGTTAGCGACGTTCCAAGTTGAATCCAAGGCACTGTAAGGTAGTGTTTAAAAATTCTTTAAAATCAAAAGCGCCGCGTATAACGTCAGCAGAACAGCGTAGCGTTAAATACGAATTACATCATCTGAATTTCTCAATTTTTGATAGTAAAATGTCCTTTAGAAGCGATAAAAAATTCCAGTTTTAAGCCTTTTTTGCCATAAAACTATCACTGTGTATCAAACAATTTAAAATTTGCTTCATTTTACATTTTTTATAAAAAAATAGTATAGTATCATTAATAAAATCGCTACGTTTCAAACAGATTGTTATTATGTTCAAGATTCAACTTCATATTTGACTTTAGCTTTCTTCAGAGAGGTTGGGATGGTTCGAAATTCCCTGACATCTTCATCACATACACCACGTAAGCAGAAACTACTTGACCTTGAGAAGCACTCCTAGGCAGATGTTATGATGCGTTGGGTTGTGTATACTTTCACACATCCGTGCATTTTCCTGAGTCCAACAACAGAAGGCCTTCAATGGATCTCAAATGTTATTTGGCGTTACTGTCTTAAATCCAGATTATTCTTCCCAGAAAACAAAAATTAGGTCTACCCAAATTTAACCTTTACATAAGAGAAAATGTGCAATGAATCTTTGCAAAATCAGTTGCCATCGGCAGACACGAAGCAGTTATTGCCAGTAGGAGATGTAATACATATAAATTCATACTTTGTGATCTTGTGGCAACAATGATGTAAAACCAGTAGCCTAAAAAGAAAAAGGCTTCACCAGCATCCTTACAAATAATATTCTTGATCCGAAAAAGAATAACCGAAACATCACTAAAATAAACAAATGTTATAACTGCAACATACGGTAGCGTCACAGCGAGCAAAAACGTGGGCCTCACATCCCACTGGAAAAACTATTAAACTTTCTTGAAATGCGCTTTGTTTTAATTCGCCTCGAGGATCGCAATATGGAGGCAGCCTCGGCGGAGCTGCTGTTCCCAGCGGGATGCGGCTTTTATGGAGCGAGCATCAAAGGACACCCCTCGAGACGGCGCGGAGTGTCGACAGCGGGCAGAAGTGAATCCACGGCAAATCATTGATGAAATTCAGGTCAGCATGTACGCTGTCGTTACGAATGCCCTAATAGAAAATTAAGCTCTCCAAGATGCTCACGTCAAATAATATGAAGATTACATCGATCGAATGCCCTAATAGAAAATAAAGCTCTTCTAGATGCTCACGTCAAAGAATATGAAGATTGCATCGATCGACACTACCACATACGTCAGGCACCATCAGGGTACTAAGATCTACTCCTGCATGAATGCCCCACTTGGGGGAGATACCTGGAGGTGGGAAACAGTAAGCTGATGTGTACATCGGCGCCACGTCCCACGTTCAAGCGAGTGAGGAACATCCTCCCTCCCGAGAAATAATATCAAATTATTATCAATTGAAATGTCGCCTGGAAGTAGTGTTAGCGTACACGGACGTCTAATTTAGGCATGAACGGTGCACGAACACAAAAAGCATTAAAATAATATGTACGCTATACGAATATTAACTGATCTTTATTTGTGTCTGTCAACTATTCTTACACTTACTTTTTGAAGGCCAAAAAGAAATGAGTATACGATATTACGTAAGTTTGCCTTAAAACAAGTATCTTAATGCTGGTTATTTCAATTTTATATACATAGGGATAAAATAACTTTTACGGTGAAATTTAGTCGTGTATGATGCTTTAAAATAATAGAAAATGATCGCACCCCACTTCTTCAAACATTCATAACAAAGCTTGTAGGATTTCAAATTTGGCTTTGGCTAATCTTGAACAGAATGTTCAAGCGTGAACGTATATGTCAAGGAACAGAAGCAAATATTTATTTTTAAAAGAAGTCAATTTGGTTATGTTTTCTTTTACGAAAATACTACGAAAATGTAATGCAAGAAAATATTATGATCTCCAGATGTCACAAAACATTAATGTAGTGGAGAAACTAAACTGTTACTAAAATGTTTGGCGATCTTTCTTCGTTTCAAATGATTATATAAACAGTCACATTGTTGGGGTACAACTCTGTGAATACAGACCACGAAGACAAACAAAACACCGAAAGCCTGTTCACAGTGTCGTCCAATCCTTCAAGCAAACAAAGCGTGTCTAAATAGGTACTTGCTATCTTGTCACTCCAGCAACAATTATTGTTTCAAGTGGCAACAAAACCTCAACCATAGTCTCGATTCCGTTGAGATTGTTTGCAAATGCCATCACCGCAACGTACGAGAGTAGTATACACATACAAAGCAAACAAAAGACTTCCAACTACACATGGAGCAAACAAAACATAGCAAATGAGACGCGGGAGTGATTTGAAGTTTTTAAAAGAGAAGGAGATGCAGTTAAATCGGAAAAGACAGTTAAATCAAAAGGGAAATTGATAAACAGAATAGAAAAAGCACAGTTAGTAAAATTCAGCTTTGGGCGTTACGATATTTTCCAGCTTAAATTCAACAGAGAATAAAACTAGGTTACATTGAACAAAACGAAAAGCTGTAGACACGTTACAACAGAAAAGTGCTACATACGCACTACATGAAAAATCGAAAATCTCGAAAATTTTGTTTCATATCGTTCAATACTTATTCTCCAAAACTAATGAAATGAGGTATGTTTATAAATTCTGAAAGAATACAATCACTATTCATTGTGAACACAGAGTTATATATGTTCCTGAAATGTTTTACGTTTATCAAGATCAGTGGCGGATCCAGGGGGGCTAAGGGGGCACTAAGGTGTAATGGACTACCACCTTTGACTTAAAAACTTGCATCACATATAGTTATGATCACAGCAATGTGACAGACGTTTGCTGGACAACCTATTTATACACACTCACGAATCTGCATTTAAAAACAATCTTCCCCCTTTAAAAATCGCTGTAATTAATTTGCCAACTATAACCTCATGATTGAAGGATATCCTTCAGGACAACTTCATATTCACAGGCATGACAAAATGTCGAATGCTTTTGATTGAAACCCGCTGAACAAATCGATACAAAAAACAACTACTATGTAGTGTTGGTCTATAAAATGACGTAATTATTGAATGACAGCAGATTAGCGTTCATTCTATTAATTTTAATGTACATCAATAAAATATGTTACATGATATATCATTTAATGCATTATTTATTATTATTGGTTAAGAGGCAAATAAGTACAGAATAAGCTGGTACAATAAATATTTATCCTATATCAATTCCATTAAGACAAATTACTGGAAATATAATCAAAATGTAAAACACTGAGAATACTTAATATAATAATAAATGTAAAATTTTGAGTCTCATTTTCGGGAAATTAAAAATATCTTCAGATAAACATTCATGAATCGAGTCTTCTTAAAAAATACTTACGGTTCGTCAAAAGAATGAACAATTTGACTCCTAACTCTGCATTAGTCATTCCAGAATCACCCCTTCAGCACATGCGGTCACATCGGGCAACCGAGTTATTACCCGGTGAACAGAGAATAGTTACACCAAGAAAGGACCAATTTGGCAGGTTGGGAAACAAATGAACATCATGCGGGGCGATGATATTGCCAGAGATACTGATGAACCTATTTACAAACGATCTAATTGTAACCCAACGCACTGACAAAACGAGTATATGGACATGATCTGCGATGATGTTGCCAACAGTGGCCAGCAACAGTCAAAGCGGTCCCTTCTTACAGTAATTTCTCTACAACTCTGCAAGCACAAGCTCAAATTCTCTGCAAGCACAAGTGCGATCGGAGGAAGCAGCAATGAAGCCGGGAAGGGAGAGGTCGGGGCGGCAAAAGAAGGTGAGTCAGCGAGGCAGAAAGGGGTGTGAGCTCAGAGGCGAGTCGGAGCGGAGGCAGTGAGGGCGTCGATGGGGCGGGGCGGCGGCAGGGACGCGGCAACGGGGCTGGGTGGAGTGGTGGCGGGGCGGATCCGAGGAGTGGTGAAGTGGGGGGGGGGGGAGAGACACGCAGAAGTGAGGGAGTGGGAGCGAGAGAAGGGAGGTGTATTCAGTGGCATGGTGAGCGGTCACGCGGAATCTTGGCCAGGATGCTCGACAGCAGCGCAGAGGGGCGCGCCGGTGATGAATCGTTGGAAGAACGCGGCGCGAAAGCCCGCCGGAAGGCGTGGGAGGTGGCGAGAGCTCCGAGTCTGAACCCGTCCCATCCCATTGGCTTCAGACGCCAGCCGCTGAGTTCTACTGCCTGCCGCTCATCAACACCTCTGCCCTTTATTACCCTCAACATTTCTATCATATACCAACAACAGCACTACCTGTCACTGTTATATTACCAATCTCACTTTCCAAGCAGCATCATAACTAGGGAGCGGATTTCTATGATTTTGCATATTTTTATCCGTTCCTCCAGGGCATAGCTAAGTGAAATTTCTTGACATTTGGTTAGAATATGATGCTATGTAGATAAACATATTAGTGCATATTTGGCAGATTTTTCCTTTTGGTGCTTATTCGCGTAATTATAGACGCATATTTTGCATATTTGGTGAAAAAGAGACTTATCTATGAAACGTCTCATCTTTTCAAAGAATCTTATATATTTGTGAGCGTCCATTGATTCGAGAAAGCTAATCACAGCTTGCGTTTTTGTTTTCTGTAGATTATAAAATACTAGTGTACTTGGAGGATATTTCTTCAGAACATATTTTTAAACCATTCAGAAGAAATTCAACAAGACATACATTGTACTTCCCTAAGGTGAATATTTACTTTAATTATTTATCTCGAGAAGTAGGGTAGATTATGTTACGTTTGCACAAAAATATATCTTTTCATTCCAAGCAAATTTTGTTTCATTCCAAGAATTTTATTAAAAGAAAGGTTTGTAGAAGAAATGGAATATTGTCAATTTTAAGTGCATATTAAAAGGCATATTTCAGAATTTTTAGGTCATAAATATATATATTTTTAAAAGTGTATTTCAAGATTTTTTGGGGGCATAAAAATCCTCTCGTTAATTATCTCCATTTCCACCATTACAGTCACCTTCAGTGCCAAAATAATTGCCGAAAAACTTATTCGGCCCCTTGTTCTTCAAAATCCAGTGAAAGAATTCCTTTCTACGATAAATCTGGAATTTCTTGAATAAATGAATTCTTAGCTCAATCCACCACATACTATTACCATTCAACAACTTTCTCCTCAAAATTTAGGAGTTCGCTTAACCATCGCCCACTCTCTTATTCCATTTATGTTTTTTCATAACCTCGTCAACTAATTAATCTTAATTAGCATAAAAATATCTGTAGGACAAGTAATAATATACCTCACACTTCCCGTAAGTATGCACTCCCATATCTCTCCGTTTCTAGCCGACAGCATAACAGAAGTACAAGCTCCCAGTCTCTTAGATCTCGTCATCGAAGAAAATCCTTCCTACATCACATCAATTCAGCAAATTCCAATATCTTCCAGCCACCTTTTCACTTCCCTGTTCTACTACATTTTCACCCATCGACTACCCGCATAACTTTACCTCTTTGCTTCCTCACTTATCACACAACTTCCTTGGATATCACCTCCTCCTTACTGCATTTCCCCTCCTCGTCTTTCCGCTTGCCCGTCACCTCTTCCGCCCACCTCATCCTGCTCCGTATCCCGCTGCCTTTCCTGCGCTCTAGTTTTCGGGAGCGCGGGAAGGGGCGGGATGCAGACGGCCTCCGTTTCCGCCTTCGCCGCAGCCGCAGGCGCCGAAAGGAGCGGCCCGGGCCGCACGCAGTGATTTACGAGCGGCCAGAGCGAGTGCGAGGGCGAGCGTGAGCGGGGTGCGGGCGAGCGGGGGACAGGCGGGCGGGGATGGGCGGGCAAGCGGCGGGCGGGCAAACGGGCCGCGGGCAAGCGGGGGGCGGGCGAGCGGGGGACGGGCGAGCGGGAGGCATGCGAGAGGACGGCGGGCGAGCGGGGGACGGGCGAGCGGTGGGCGGGCGAGCGGTGGGCGGGCGAGCGGTGGGCAGGCGAGCGGTGGGCAGGCGAGCCGGGGGCGGGCGAGCGGGGGGGCGGGCGAGCCGGGGGCGGGCGGGCGGCGAGATCAATCACCCTCGATGATACATGCGCCTCGCCGCTCCCGCCGCCGTCACCACCCTTGCCGCGCCGCGCCGGCTGCGTCTGCAGAGGCTTGTCCGCGCTTTGCTTGCACATCGAATGGGCCGGAAAGTTTTCCTTCGAAATCCTGCAACACTACGGGGCACGAGACGGGCAGGATTCTTCTAGGGATGCGACATCGATGCCGATGTTATCAAAACATCGATGTTTCTATAAAATATCGATGTTTTATAAATTTGTTGCATAAAACATCGATGTATCGAAACATCGATCACGTTATTTTGAATCCGATGTTTTTTTGAACATCAAGGTTTTCTTTTCGAGGTTTTTATGCTTTCGATATTTTGTTCACGGACAAAAAACACCCATAATCACAAATTTCTAAAAGTTAAAATATGAAATACAATGTTATATGTTCGAACCAAACGAATGAGGTTTGTACTACCAAGCGGACTGTCTCTCGCCTCCAGCTGATACTGATACTCTGGTATTTCCTTCGTCTATCCTCGTATTTCACACGTGGGGAGGCGTTTCTTAACTTTCTTTTCAGATAAATTTTAATTATAAATTTATAAGCACGGCCACTGTGAAATTAAATTTTGCTGCGCAAGAATTTGTTACAGATCTCAAAACTAGCTTTAAAACATCGATGTATAAAAACGACGATGGGTTTGGTCGACGTAGTATAAGTATCGATGTTTTAATTTTGAACATCGATGTTTGGCAGCATCGATATTTTGTCGTCGATGTCGCATCCCTAGATTATACCACCAGAGGCGTATCTAAGTATTCAAACGCCCATGGCAAACGCAGAATCTGCGCCCCACTCAGGATTCTCCAAATCAGAATTTTTGTTATTTATTTCAACGGGTATACGCTAAATAGCGCCCATGTGAGAGACGCTCTTGGCTCGTGCCATGACTTCCATAGCGTAGGTACGCCTCAGTATACCATATTATCGTCTAGGAACAGAGAAATAATGCGGCTATGGGATATGAGAATCTCAAAGCAAGGAATCAAAAAGGGAAATCAAATCTGAAATATATTTCTATGTAAACAGCAACCAGCAAAACATCTTTTTAGATACACAAATGTTTTACTTGATGATAATACTGTGACTGAGTCATAATATATAGCAATATATTGTATAACTTAGAAATGTATTATTTAATAGCATTACATAGAAATGTATTATTTTAGTTTTCAGAAGTAAAATTTCCTTCCACTATGTATTCGCTCTTGCCCATCGCTTTCGCTAACTTATCAAAATCGCCAATAGAGGAAAGGTATATGTAGACGTAACTCATAATATGAGCAGTTAATTGTTATTTACGATATTATAATATCGTCGTAAAGACATCTTATTACGATACGAGATTGGAGTATTATCAAACGACGACGTGTTTAAAAACAATAGAATTTTGTTGATGTTACGATACAAATATTGTTCGTTTTATCGACTTTGTAAATATTCCAATGAACTAAAATTGACGTTTACATTTGTCTACTCATCCTGCGAAATACTGATATAGTAGTATAATTTATTTTTCACTGAATATTTATGATAGATTGCTTATTTTCTAGTTGAAAATATGAGGCCACGAGAAAGCTTAGAAACACTGAACCCTTTCCATTTTCATTTCAAAATTTGTATTTATTGTTATTAATATGTTTGTATTTGTATTTGTATTTATTGTTATTAATAGTCGGCCATAGATTCTTACTTCTTTCTACTTACTCGCGTGAAAGTGATCTCAGTTTTGTATATTAGATAACCATTATTTGTAATTAGATATTATTTTAATATTAGATAACCAAAGTGGATAAAACAGTCCGTACAACTAGATCAGTATAGTAAAGTAATAGTACGTTATGAAACGATGATATAATGATGAGTGTTAATACACGAATGTGATATTACGATATGAGTGACGAAAGAGCGAGTACTTTTTCTATCACTTATAGTAACTTTTTATAAGTTAAACTTTTACATTGAATCGCTTCGTAGCAATTGACATGTACGATTCAGCAAGGCCACCTAGCGGACAGCTCCCTTCCCACCCCGCCGCAGGTGGCTTTGGCACGAGGCAGGTGGTTTACTAGATCGCCTGTGAGAGAGTACAGAAGTTGCGGCAAAAATTCCAAAGTTACCATTTTCGCTTTTTCTCTTATTTCCGGAAGTGTCAAGTCTACCTTTGATTCACTACGTATTTTAAATCAAGACTTTTTTTTAGTAAAACCACACGGCAGCAACATATAACCCAAAATGACTTGTGTTCAGATCTTAACCTCAGTCAAATGTACTCTCCCATAACTACCACTGCGCTAGTCAAATAGGATCAAAGTGAAATTATGATTCAATTTATTTTAAATAATATTTCACGTTAAAAATTACAAATAATAAAGGAAATTAAAACTGAGAAGCATAATATAATAGACAATGCAATTTTAATGTACACATTCGAACGAAACATTTACCATGAAGATTCTCGACGACTAATCAAGTGCCAATACTTGGTTTGTAAGCTTCTCTGTGATTGGTCATGAACCTGTATCATAATGAAACCAGTATCAAAATTGGTATCATCATGCAACTGGTTGCAGCCATCAAATGAGAGAATTATACAATGGGAATATAAAAATTAGTTTATACTATTTCAAATCTGAAAAGTTAATCTTTGAAATACAGTATGTATAACCAAATTTTTTGCGATGTAAATATCATCTCATTAGTGATACTAATGAGTATCGGGTCGATGATGTGTTGTTTGAACGCAAAAGGATTAACGACTTCAAAGGCTTACGAAGTATTTCCGGTTTTCCATATTCTCATCACGAGCTAGTCCCCTTCCTGTCGCATTGGCGCCTCTGTCGGTCTCTACGTTTTTATACCTTTTATCTACAAGCAAACTGTTTTTTATTTAGATTTCATTGTCATTCTGTGTCATGTTCTAGAAGAGGCGTTATTTAGACTCGAATGAAAACATTTCTCTGAACATTGATTGTACAATATAGCCAATAAAGGCAAGTTTTCTTTAAGTGCTCGAATTTCCATTAAAATATATACCTCATACTATGAATAATTAATATCAACTACATAATAATAATAATAATAATAATAATAATAATAATAATTACTACATACGATCTCAAAGTATACCACGTGGGTATCCATTGAGAAGAACGCATTACTGCCCGCATTCCTTACCACATATTCATTTCTCAAATGCAATAAATATATTTTTAAATGGAAATCCTTAACATGATAACTAATTAAATTGTCATAAATTTGAAAAATTGCATCATGAGCAATATAAGAATAAGTAGATCTACTCTACTCGTACAAACACAATATTGTTATCCCATTATTCTGAACTTAAGTTCTGACGCTGGTATTCATAGCAGCTTAACCACAAAACGATACTCACGTCATATCCTGTGGTTTGCAGTTTTCCCTGTTCCTTGCAACATGGTCTGGCACACTTTGTACTTTATTTTTAATGACCTCATTGTGAAATACACATTTATAATCTTCAATGAATTTGAGAAATTTAGACAAAAGTTTTTGATGTCTTCAATAATCGTACCCAATAACTAATTGCACGATTAATAGCTTTTATCTTGATTAATCACACTGCATTTTACATTGTTCTTCTGAACTACTTCCAATTTCTGGTGAATCATTTTAATTATTACGTGTATCAGGCGTGGATATATGGGGAGGGAAATGAGGAAAATTTCCCCTCATAAAATGTTTAAGTAACTATTAATTTTAACTTGTCAAGAAACTTTCAATCAAATATATTTTCGGATAATCATTAAAACAAATAAAATCTTATCACAGCACGAGCTGGGTGTAGCCTCTGACATTTTACAAAATCTATAATACGATACATTAGACCAAAACATTTTGAATTTCCCCTCCCAAAATTTCTCCCTGGATCCGCCCCTGTCTGTATTGCAAGAACTACGAAATAGAAATAGAGGTGTTGTTTTAATAATGGTTTGATAAATTCTTGATTAATGAAGGAATAGCAAAACATTGTTAAAATGCAAGTAATCGGATTATGCGTGACTGTGCAAAACCGTCTTCGTACATTCGAGACGTATTCTGGCTGCTAGAGTGGTTGTCCAAGTGGGATCTTAATCCCACTTGGACAACCACTCTAGCAGCCAGAATACGTCTCGAATGTACGAAGACGGTTTTGCACGAAGTGGTTGATCAAAAGTAATTTAATTGTCGCGAAAACAACTTCTGTAAGGATCTTGCAATATAACATCTTCATTCCCAAATTTATTTTCTGCCCTAAAAGTAAAAAGAAAATGAATGTAACCGTGTGGTGTAAAAGTAATAGTGCGGTGGACGATTTTCCGAAAGAAAAACTCTTGTTGCCGGGCTTTGGTAATGCAAAAGTGAATAAATGTAATTCCTATACGTTATATGAGTTCCTCCAACAGTTGTGTAGTCAGTTTTGTGGGTCCACGTTTTGTTGGTCCTCAATACCGAAAAATCGATTGACAGCAAAGCTCCTGATCGTCTGTGTCTCTTTATGCCTGTCCGTCTGCGCCTGTCCGTCTGCGCCTGTCCGTCTGCGCCTGTCCGTCTGCGCCTGTCCGTCTGCGCCTGTCCGTCTGCGCCTGTCCGTCTGCGCCTGTCCGTCTGCGCCTGTCCATCTGTGTCTGTGTCGCCATGGGCACTCGCCCCTTGACTCCCCTCGCACACCTGTGTGCACGATTATGTGCGAGGAGCTTTCACATTATCAACCAGCTACCTGAACTAGAATACAGCAGTGAAAGATGGCAATTTCATTTTGCCCGATCGAATAGTAGTCATGATATAATGACTTCTTAATGAATTAAAAATCTTTACAAACCTTTTACGCGCTGGAAAAAATATTTGTTTGCAGCCAACAGGTCTCTGTTGCACACAGGCAGTTAGAAACAAACTGGCTCAAATAGGTAGGTCTATTTGGTTTGCAGTATCATTATGGGCGTTTATTGCATTACTGCGCTCTAGTTCACTTAATCAGGAATCAGTTCAATCTAAAATGCATCTGTTTCCATCAAACAGGCTCATTCCAACCGTACTAACGTCGTTGCAAGTTTTAGATGATTTCTCAGCGCGCAAAAATTTATGTTAGTGTGTAGCCTGAAATTTTAATATTGTATTTAATTTATTGAATTGTTTTGTCAGTCGTACAAAATGAATAGTGTCTTAACAAACATTTTACCTTCTTAAGTCTGTATCAGTCCTTACAGATTAAATTCCAATGCCAACATCACCTCTCCTGCAGATCAATATTCCAAAGCATCGTGCACTGGCAGCTGATACTGTCCCACTGTGCCGCCACCCAGCCCGAGCACGATGGCCCCTGTCTCCGGCCGCGGCCGCCGCCGGGGGACGCCGGGCTGCGCGGCGCAGCGCCGGCCGCCGCTTATCGCACCCGATCCGTCACACGAGTCGCCACCATCAAGCGGCCCGCTTTGTCACGCCTTCGCAGACGTCGCGCTGCCGCCGCTAAGCGGCTGATGCGCAGCACTAGAGGCTTTTGTTGGCTGCTTTCATTCCCTCTCCTTGCCGACTTCATTTTTCGTATTTCAATTTTATCCTTTCTATTTTCTCCTCGTTTCTCTTCGTCTTCCTTTTCTTTCTCTCCTTTTCCGATATCATTCTCCAGCTTCACCTTCGATCTTTCATCATCATCGGCTTTTTCCGTATTTTTCTGCTTTTCTTCTCCATCCTTCTTTCCCCTTTTGTTCTTTCTGCCTGACAATTTCCTCTTTCTCCGTTTTTCCAATCTCCTGATCAATCTTCTACTTTCCCATTTCCTTCAGTACACATTCGTTCTCAATAGTATCGTTCTCCTTTCCTACAACTTTCCATTTTTATTTTCTCTTTATAGATTATGTTCATCAGCAATTGTGTCTTCTTTCTAACATTCCATTTTCTTGATTTCTTCCTTAACCCATTTCAGTTGAGCTTTATCCCTGACCTCTTTCGTTCTTCCACCGCCAACTTCTTCCCCTAACCCTTGATCCATTTTATCACCGCTTTTGCCGTGCACTTCGATCATTTTTCTAATACACTTCGCTGTACTTTTCTTGTACCCTACTGTCATTTGTTTTAGTCTGTCTAATTAGTTTCTAAATCGACTTGGATGCAACATGATCATCCGTAATGTTCCTCAATCGTTAATAACAAATCCAACAGTTTATCGCAAATACAACAGTTTGAAACAAATGTAATTTTATAACACCTTTAATAATTTATGAATTTCTTTAACTACTTTCTAAATTGACTTGAATGCAACATTATTATCCATAATGTTCTCTCTAAAGAACAGAAATTGCACGTGCCTTTTATTAACGTAACAAGATTCTTTACAAAATCAGTGATATTCTCCCCTCAGAACACAACCTCAGAGCACAACTTCTATTATCTTCTGCGGATACTATTAACCTACTATGAAAATATAATGGAGGGAATATATTATTCATTCAACAATAATGTTAATTGCCCATAAAATAATATCTGATGGTAAACTGGGCGAACATTACAGCAGTCTGGATTCTATAACCATTTGCTTCAAAATTCTCGGTTCCTTTGTGGTATACCAGTGATCACTTCCGTTACTACGAATTATTTCTCTCATGCTAACCTAAAATACATCGGAATTTTTGCGCCACTAGCTCTAATACATTTTATTACATACCACTTGCGAAAACCAGCAAAACTCGAAGTACTACGCAATCCGCGCGGCAGATTGCGGGGAGAAGTCTCGATGTAGAACACACAAGGATGGAACACAGACCTCAGTTTGTTGGAAAATAGCATCTCCCAAACAGTAAAGCTTGCAGCAAAAACAAGGGGTGGCGACGGCCGCCTTCGGCGTGGCACAATTTTCCCGTTGACCACGCCGCCTCACCGATCTCGCGGCCACACCTTTCACTCCCCCGTCAACCTCACACCTCGGCGTCCAAGAACCTTCTCTCCTCGCTCGCCACTCCAACTCTCTCCCCCTCCCCGCGCTTCACCGCCACAGGTAAGGGGTACACATCCATTCCCCTCCACCCCTCCCAGCCACCAATAAGAGAACGTCGGCAACGACGGCGGCGCCGGGAGAGGGCGGGGATCTCGTACAATGTCCTCTCCAATAGAGGAAAAATCGATTCAGTCAATTTTTGGGCTGATCGGTTACAATATATATTGCTAGATTTCTAAAATATAGGTCCAGGAAAGCGTGACAAATTAATTAATTTAACATAAATTTATAAATTTTTGTTTATTAATTGATCTATCAATAATTGTAAGTTAATTATTGATTGAATATAATATTAATATTAAATTTAATGTTAAAGTTTTTAATTAATTTGTTTTAAATCAATGTTTATGTAAATAATAGTTACTTTGTATAATGATAATCTTTTCGACAATTTTCTAATATTATTTCATTTATATTTAGACATTTTAGAGGTACTTATAAATTAATCATACATTCTATTCGTGTTTATTTTTTTATATAGTTTAACTAAATTCAGGCATAATACATATTATACCGAGAAAACAACAATGAGCATTTTCTAAAAGTTTCCACAATTCTAACATGAAAATTCTTTCTATATATTTCCTTAGTTTTAGTATGTAAAGCCGAATGACGTCCAGACTTTAGACAGGAATCTACTCGTATACTTTTTAGGTAAACCAAATAGACGAAGAGGATAACCATTAATTTTTAAACGTAATAAACTGGATACTGTTTCCGTTTTTAAAGGTGTTATCAATTCGGTTACAATTTAATTCATTTGCGAGAAACCCCTCTCGCATTCGCTGGACAAAATAGCTATTGATTTTATTACATTTTGAACATAAAGTAGGCTGTCTGGGAATGCCTTCACGTATAAATTCTCAAAAGCCTGTAATTAATTGTCTCTCATTCAGTTTCAATCTGGTAGCAAGCTTTTTCATTTCATCTTCTCCATAATTCAATTTCATTTTTTTGATCCAGTGTTTCCCTTTTATTACTTCTGCTAAAGTGGCAAGTTCTTCATCATGTTCACCAAGCACCATTGTTTCAATTACTTGTTTTAAGTTTTCATAAATTTTTATAGGATTCACAGGATCGTTGTTAATACGTCCTTCTTTCTCGTGAGGAAATACTCCATATAATGTTAAAATTTCCACTGCTGCTTTGGCCGTATAATAACTTTCTGAAGCTATCTTTCTGCACTCAATAGTGATACTGTCATTTTCAATTTAATTGCAACACTGTATTTTTCAAAGCCCAATTGTCCAACTTATTGACATATTTTACAATCCAATTTGGCGTAACTACAAACAACCAGCGATACATTTTGAAGAATTCATTATTTTGATAATATGCCCAACATTTAGGCAAATTGCTTGCTATGATTTCATTATCAACTTCACAATTTCAACGTCTTTTGTATTTTCTGCTGCATAATTGTTTCTATACAACTGGATACACTACCCAGCACCAAAAAGGAAAGTAATATTAATTTTAACATTTATATTTAAAACATTATTTACCATTTGGTTCATCTAAAAATAAAAGTAATAAACCTTTGTAAGCTCATTGCTTTTTTCTGTATTATTTCATACGCGAAGAAGTATCGGAACGCCGTTCCGGTGGATTCCTCCTGAAATCAAACCGTGTGTGTATCTCCAGAGCTTTGAAAATTTAATTTCGGATAAATTTGAAATATCTTGTATCTACTATTAGCATAGGACAAAGATTCACTTTCTGGAAATAACTCATTACTCCCAAACGACACATTCCCTTCTCCGCAAAAATAGGAAATTCGAGTCCAAATCTCGAAAATGGAAATCAATCTTTTTGTGACGGAGAATACAAAATCCATCACACGCAAAAACGGACTATCAACGAAACAATTGACCGGCATTTACTTGAACGCCGCCGCGCCGTTCGGGCGCTATTTCTGTAGTCTCAATAATGCCTGTCAACGCACCTTCATTTGTTTCCGGATTAAAAATCTTTCGCTGGCCGATGGCACGATTTTTCAATTGTCCCAAGATCCAATCAGTTGAGTTCCGCGAGGACCTCTGTGACGAGCCCGGTCGCCGCCCGCTGGAGAGAAAGAGCGAGGCGACGGCAGTGGACGCGCCGCGCCACCCGTCCGCGATAAGCTGCCGCCGGCGATAACGATCGGCCAAGCCGAGCCGATTGGCGGCGCTCGCCCGTGAAAATGCGCGGCCCGTCACGCGCGCCGCGCGCGGAAGCGCCGAATTTGTTGGCGGGCGGAGAGGAAACTCGTCACCCACAGAGGAAATTTGCCACCTCGGAACTTCTGAAAGGGGCTGACGTAAATATTTTAATTAGGGGAATAAGCGTCTTTTGCCCAAATGTACTTCCATTTCACTGTAATATACTGTAGTCTATTCGTTTGTTTGGAGTAGGAATAGTCGGTGACAATAAGCTGAACGTAAAAGAAAGCCAAGTCTTTTAACTTTTAACAAGTAAAGAGAAAAATAGTCGAATGAGAGGAAAATAAGTATGAGAAGAAAATCAATCCTTTACAGCTTTGACATGCATATTTTTTCTATTCTAATTACTGTACTTTAAACCTAAACATTAGTAACAGAATATCAACTCAATCACTCTCAGAGCATCTACTCTTCTACGCATTTTGAAGCGAAACCTCTAAAAGCTTATTATTTAATAAAACAGAGAAAATTGTTTTCAAATGAAAATTTGATAAGACTCCAAGAGTTTTCAAATATTTGGTTAGCAGTCAGAAATAACAAGGCACGAGAATGTGAACGTGTAATTTTCGAGAGACTACATACTTTGTACTTCTCGCTTTATGCATTATCTGTGGTGCATCTGCTGCTCTCTATCATGTTGGCTCTAAATTGATGTCTGAAAGAAAGACAAGGTCACCAAGAACTCCAAAATGAACGAATTACTATCAGCTCTGTATGTTTATGCATGACGCAGATCACGAACACCACAGTCAAGGAAACGGAGTTTCGATTATCGAAACGTTTCCGTATACATATGACCATATCTCTGGAGAACGTGATAACATGCTTGGTTGACGCCTGTTTTCAACAAATATATTTCTTAGTTTCTCTGTTCCCTAAAATGCCAGGTTTCCTAGAGAAGGAAATTTAATATGTAATTCTTTAGTGATTATTTCTATTACACAGTGGTTTAAGGAAACGTGAGGTTATAGGAAGGTTTTTAAATACGTATTATCTTACTAATTTCCAGCAATAATCCTGCGAATCATAACAGAAAGGTTATGTGGTCTCTAGAAAACATTACCTTTCTTAATTTACTTTCGCACCTTTAAAATCAGAACAATACCATAAGACTGCACAAACACATTATCATTAACAAAATGTGAGGGGAATGGATATAATTATTTCGAAAGAAAAAACAATATCCTAGCAACGCCTGTAGCGTCTGTAAGAGAAAACTGTTCAAATCTATAATACTGTGTGGGCAAACGCAGGAGCACAATTAGATGTAATACTACAACGTTCAAAATTACATAAATACATTGTGCCGAGTGTGTTGGAGGCCTGGTACTTCAAACCAGGTCACGTGGGGACTGGATCATGAAAGTTAATTAACTATTGACACTTATTTATTCTGACTTCTATTTTACACTTTTCGTTCAATTTTTAATTAAAAGGTTTCAATAAGCTAACTTTTATTCAAATATAATTTATGCATAGACATACAGTCAGTAAATTTTATACTGGCTAGCAAACTGGCATGAGATACATCAGTGTCGTAGATCCGGCGTCTCACTGAGACTTCCAACTGAATTTCCCTAAATAAGGTGAGAGAATCAACTGAACGTACCTGAAGGTTGACTGCCTTTGGCATCTAACTTCTGTCATAATATGCATGTTGAGTAATTTAAGAGGGGGGGAAAGGTTTTCCTTTCTGTGATATCCTCGCACCGGAAGGGAAAAGCACTGGTATCACACTCCACTCCACCCAACGAAGAAGGGACATTCGCACGGCCGTAGCCCTCCCCCTATCGCCACCTCTCCTGAAGGGTTCAACGCTAGGGGCTGGTAGTGAAGTGGCAGAGCAAGTGACCGCCTGCATTTACACCACGACTACGCATGCTGTCACCAGGACCGCCCCCGGGCCCCGTTCGAGATTCATCTCAATTGCAGGTTGTCATCGACCGTCTGCCCATCACCCAGACCTGACACCGTTCCAAAACGCCCTGAGGCGGCCCCTGCCGTCTGGCAGAGTGTTCCTCCCCGCTCGAGCCAGCATCGGCCGCCCACCTCATCCCTTTGCCTGCCAATGATGCGGGCACCAGGCAGTGGTATTGACATTGCTTCTCTCTTCGGCAGGAGGCTGGAATTGCGACAGAAGCGGGCTGTCCATTTCATCACAGATCTCAACACACCTTTTATTTCTGTCAAGACCACGCATTTATTACGCCCCGAAACAAATCATGAATGACCTGCCTAAGTTAATTAATGTAATGAAGAAATGAGTAATGGAACAGTTGAGAAACTTCAAATGAGAAAGAGAGAGAGAGGGACAGACAGAGTCAAAGAGAAAGAGTGAGAGCAAACTGGAGAACACGGAAAAAACTATCGCAAATCCGCATTGCCACTACAGACTCCCCATGGGACGAGCAGAATTAAAATCCCGATAACCAGAGATAGAAATCATTCCCGCTCTCACTCTCATTCTTCCAATTGGCGTGCCTCTCTTCCGGCTTCCGCACCCCGCCCCGGGCCCCGCGGGCGCCACCCTGGGCGTTCGCCGCGAGGTTCGGGGCCGCGAGCGATCGAGGGGGCGGAATGGGGTCGCGGTGCGATGGCCGGCGGACACGTGGACTTGCAGATGAAGCGGCCGGCGGCGCGGCCGGCGGCACAACGATCGATGCGCATCCGCGCCCTCCGGCGCCTCCGACGACCGCCCGTAAATCACCCTGCGCCCTGCCACTGCCGCCGCGGCGAGGCGGCGCGGCGCGCCCGCTCAAAACGACTGGCAAGACGCGAAGCATTCCAGGCAGAGAGCGGCGCATAAATAAACAGGGAATGGCGTATCGAAGAATAAATCTTAACGCTGCGAGGTTTTTTTCAAAGATTTCGTTTCGCGTTTGTTTAGTCTAGTAGGCCCAGTAGGCCGACCTGAGTAGCCCGAGATCGCTAAAGTGGACGGCGCTTTTGCAGTCTGGGTTGGAAAGGTCGTGGCTTTGGGTTCCGAACTGGGCGTAGATGTTAGCTTGTGAGCTGCGGCATGCTGCGACTCTCCCAGGTATACCAAATACCAGGCATCACCTTTTCACTTTTCATTATATTCCTTGATGACCTGAAGCAAGATAATCAATTTCCAATGAGGAAGAAGGAACAAGGTAAAATTCTCAAAAAATCGTCAATTTGAAATTTAAATAACGAAATGTTATTATATTTGCTTAGGTCTAAACCTTGAACTATTAAGTATTAAAATATTTTATTGCTCAAATTACATCAACGGCTATTTAAGTCAGCAACCTTGGACGAACTTCTGCATATTTTGTGATGTTCAATAAATTTTAAAACTTAATTAATATGCATTGAATAGCAAATTATAGATGAAATGCATCTTTCACATTTTGTAATTCAAAAAACGGAAAGAATTACACCAAATTGATATTGATTGTAATCCCTTATTTGTAACTAAATAAAAATATTCTTGAAAATCTTAAGATATGATGTCCATTTATTTCATTAGTAGGATGGAGCGTAAAATGTTTATATCAAGAGATGCAATGAACAAAATTTCACAGAGCAGATATTCTCCTCGGAGAATGGTTCTCATTTACATTAACAACCAGACAAAGAATAAAATTATACGACGTACATTCTCCCTACATTACGAGAGACAGACGTCACAGAAGTTAGCTTAACTTTACGAATTATTTCGTTTCCATGAGCCTTCAAGTAATTCAAAGTTGAAGCCAACTTCTATAACAGACCCGACGCCGGAGTTCAGAGCGCTTAAGTTACTCGAGTTGTAAACAACTACAGGAAAAACACATTAACCTATGAAGTAATTTACACAGTAATATAATATATAATCACTCTCACACGTGAAAATTGGTCGTGGTTCTTTACCAAACTATTTATAACCTTCATTGACAATCTGATAAAAACTTGAGTCTACATATTCGACTTACAGAGCAAGATTAACAAATTTAAAATGAAATGGCAAACGTTATTTTATTTTATTTTATTTAACGCATTTGCAATATTCATTGACAAGAAAAATCACGAATTTGGTGCATGCAAATTGAGCACGATTTTTTTCCACATGTCTTCATCAAAATAAAAATATATTTCTTTGAGTAAATAATCTTTATATTAATTGTAAATTCATACAAAAGCGTCTTTCCGAGTTATTTGGCGAGAAGAAATAAGCAAATTATCAATGTGGCTCGTATTTGTTTGCCCAATTTACATGAATCTGACCCTGTCCATGCAGGTTCGAAGCATTCGACAATGCCGGACTGCAATTATATTCGCCTGCTGCGCTCCATTGTCAGAGCGGGCGGGTCGCCGCCGCGCGACGGCGGGCCCCTTCCAGAATGTGGAAGGGCGAACGCCTGTGGAACACCCTCTACAGCAGCTTTGAAAGATGGGGTAAGTACTAACCAGTATTCGCTGTGACTAAATAGACCAAGAATTTGACAAAGGTCGTCGTCGCTATGTAATTTAAATACGTTTTATGTATTCTACGATCAATGGGTATTCTTTTACCCAAATGTATAATTATAAAGAGAATGAAATAACATCATATTAATAAATTAATGCTCTGACGCGTTAAGTGTAGCATCGAAACTCTATTCATCCGAATATAGGGCCTAAATATTTTAGTCGTAGAATAAGATACATCATAGTGTCAATTATTTTCCTAACCAAACACTCGAATAGAAATATAACAATATTGCTTCAAATGCATGCACAATCTGATTATATTATTGTACCATTTCTTTGTATAAAAATTCATCTCAATATTGTATTAGGATTTGACAACAGAATGACGAGGCATTTATAATCCTAACCTATTAAAAATATGTAGGACAACAAAACACTGACGTTATTCTACGCTGTCCATGTAAAATATAGTAAAAGAGAGATCGCTTAAAAATTGCCAATGGTAATGTTTACTCCACTTGTACATTTATTACATAATTATTTTGAAAAACAATCATGAAATAAATTCTGTTGAGCACGAAGACTTACCAATTGTTGTTATGCTTTAACTCAATCGTAAGCATATCATGATGTAATAAATTGTAATAGGCAAACTGCAACTCACCTATAAATAAGAAAACAAAATATATTAATTTCATACATTACAACAAATTGTTTACAAATAGCATGAGAATTTGTTAAGGTTTGAAATTTTTGTTCAAGAAAACAACGGTGCGAATAAAGTCATCATAATGGAAAATGATTTAACGTATCACCTATTCCGTCATCTGAGGATAACCGAACAGATGCAACAAGCATCAACACTACACAAACCAGATAATTTCATTTCGAAATATTTTAACGCCTATTTACTCATTTAACTCCAGGTAAAATCGGATGGACATAAACATTTTTTTTCAATTATTATAATCTTCAGTAACCAATTCATTACTGCATCCGCTTCAATTCTTCAGTAAACAATCACGAACTATATAAATGATCTTACATTATTTTCCCATTCTTATAAACAATTAGGGTGACCACGTCCAGATTAATGTGCATACCAAACATTCGGTTCTAAAACAAGCGTACGCAATAACATTAGAACAAATTCCGTCTGTAGCAGAATTCCTGCAGCGCAGGCTTTCTGGACAAGTACGCGAGAGAGCAGGCGACACTGCGCAGCCGCTGCTGACTCCTGAGGCGCCGCCTCCGCCTCCGCCGCCCCCACCGCCCCCAGACGACGACCAGACGCCGCGCGCGGAGGCCGGCCGCTCGTGCGAAATCTCCTCGGAAGCCCACGCACGCGCACGCGCACCCGCGCCGACGCAGCCTCCGCGGCCGCCGCCGCCGCCGGCCCCCGGCGACCGCCTCGCGCACAGCGCTTCCACCGAGGCGGCCGGCTCTCGCGAAGAACCTTCTGCGGACATGGCGCCGAGCCGCAAGCCATCGGAGCCTTCAACAGAAAGGCGCTTTCCAGAGGAACGCGCGCTGGCACCGCTGCCGTCCGGTGCCTCTCGGCCCTCGTCCGCCGACGTCAACTCGGACGACGACGAATATTACAGTTCCCACGACGCCTCCGAACGATCCGTTGCTGCGCTTGTGACGCAATCATCGGACGGAGACTCGCGCAGCGGCAACCCGGACACCCCGGAGGAGCTCTTGCGACCGCTCTGCGTGACGCCTCCGGGAAGCGGGCGTCGAAGTCGTATCATAGGCGACCACGTGCGCGACTTGCGCCGATGTAGCCCTGAAGCGTACGACGCGGTGTGGCAGGAGCACCGGGCCTTCGAGTACGTGCAGATGAGCTTCAGGGCGGCCGAAGGCGGCAGCGGCGACTCCGCGCGACCCGCCGCCAGCGGACACCAGTTCCACGACGACCCGCACGGCGCGCTCAGCTACGCGCTCCAGCGCCTGCGGGAAGCCACCGACCGCCTGTCGGGCCGGCCCCTGCGACGGCCGGCGGCGTGAGTTTCCTTGCTACAGACCGAAATACACGGTACAGTTTCTGTATAGAAACGTCAAGATCTCAAACTGAACGTATAAAAGCCAAAAAGTAGCACATACACGGTCTATACGCTTTCTGCATGAATCGCCACAAGCCGCCGCCATGGTGGCTAGCGGGAAACAACTGAATTGCGCCGTCCGAGTACTTTCAGTGATAGTATTTCTGTACGTGCGTTCTAGTTGTGATCTTGATTTAGTATTAATTAACCATGAGGGGCATAGAGAATAAAAATTGGAAGGCAGGGGTAAGGAAAGAAGTAGTTTATCACAATATATCACTTCATACAATCGCACCTTGACACCCCTAACCACAAAATCGACAAGGCCGATTACCCTTAGATAACGATTCTGTCATAGAAGCGCTGGAGTTAAACTGTATACTTTCTACACGAAACATTACGAACATGTTTATAATTTTCTCATGAAGAAAGCGTGAAATCTGGACTACATGAAGAACCTACACGAAAACTATACCGTGTATATCGGTCTTACAGTGAAACCTGACGAAACAGCCGTCTCGATTAAACGGCCACCTCCATTGATAGCCAATTTATTGTGGAACGATTATTTTTGCCTTAAGCTGCCCATAAAACACTATTTTAAACGGTCACCTGGACCTGAAGGCTGTGGCCAAGAAAAAACTCCGATATTAACCTGTATTAGACGCTCACAACTTCCAGAAGAATTTGGTATTTTGGTCAGTATCAGAATAAGAAGAGGAAGACAGAGGAAATTATTGTTGATTCAATAAGTTGGAGCGCCGGGTCGCAAAGTTAGATGTTGTGGAGCAGTGGTATCTAAGAGTTGCTTATATTACGGGGAAATTAATTTGTGTTTGTTAACAAGCAATTGTTTGGGGGATACTCTGAAGTTACCTAAGGGTGTAAATTGAATTTTTATTCCAGGGAATGAAGTCCACAAAAGGGAAAAACAACAGTTGTGAATATAAGAATGTAAATAATTGAATATGAATGATTTTGTATACGAAATATTACATGGCGAACTTGAAAAACGCTTCAGGAAGCTTGCTGTTAACTTAAATAAACTAATGGTGCTACAGAATGGCACAGACTTTCCCGTATTAGTTTTCTGTTTCCTTGGGTCTGGGCTAGCTATTCGTAATTGTCACAAACTCGTGTCATCTGCTATCTATCGCCGCCAAAAGTACATTATCTTGACAAAATGCAAAATTTGAAGCTCTTTTTTCACAGAAAAGTTTTAGGTTATTGAAACACTTCATTTGAAGTCGTTTGAAGCACATTAACTTATAAATACAACAGTGTTTGCAAATTGCTGGTAATATGCATATTAAAGTGGTGAGAGATCTTTTAAAAAAGTATATTTGCATACTTTTTGAAAAAAACAAAAAAATTCCCCAAATTGTACTTTGCGGCTTATTAAAGACTGCAATATCCGTTCGAAAAGTTTGAAGAAAAATTTGGAACCATTTATGATAAAATGGCGTTTGAGCGTTTCTGACAATGCGGAATTTTGAGCTTGTTTCCACAGAAAACAGTTAAGTTATCCAGAAACTTTACTTGACATTATTCAAAGAACATGTACTAGTAAATATAATAATGTGAACAAATTGCAGCTAATGTAAATATTACCGAGGTGAGAGATAAGTCCAAAAAATGTTATTTTTGTAATTTTTGAAAAACAGAAATATATACGTACGTATACGGGAAAATAAAGAAGTGGTAACAAGAAAATTTCTTAACTAAGTGCACATAGCAAAATTAGGATGTACATGAGCTTTCCTCGCTATCATAACCTCCTTTACGAAGCCATTTGTAATAACCGTAATGATCTCTGAAACCATGCTTAAGACAGCTTAGATAGTACTTCCCAATTGCCTTTTTTACTTTTCATTCTTGTCACTATAACGTTTTCCAGTATACCCAGAAAAGAGAAGGAAAAAAATTAAAATTTAGTATCATGATTACGTACACATGACGGAACTTTAACGTCACTAAGCTTAGAAAACGTGCATTTTACACAATGTAAATATCAGCATCAGCCATATTTTTCGTATTCCAAAAAGCGATGAGTCGATAATTCTAAATATCTACAAGCATCACGCCGTAAAGGAAAAGAGGCAGGAAAACTTGTTTTTTTCAATTTCATGTACACAAGTGACGTTTAAGAAAGGATGTGATCGGGCTGCATTGCTCGTTAGCAAGTGTTAAATCCTTCTACGAAAACAACGACAGAGCAGAACGGAGTTTTCCTCATTGCACGCTTAGGCAACAAGTGTGCAAACGCAGGGTCAAATTTCAAAACTTCACGAACAAATATATGTCTTCATTTTACCTTCGTTTCCAAGTATAATAATTTGAAGCTGTAATGAATAATGTGATCGAAAAATTATCAATATCTAAAGCAATTATATATTCTAACTTCTTTTCAATAACAAAGGTTTATAGAAGATTCGAAGTAAATCACCGTATCTCCAAGCTCCCGAAGAAAACATATTTCTCTCATCTTTTGAAAAACACTTCTTTTTCCTTTCGTGCACTTCGTAAGAAGAGAAAGTTGCGTAATCGTGCGCCGGAACATGGCGAATTTTCGGCAGAAAAACTCTTATTGCCGGGCCCTGGTATAAAAAAAACTGGATAAATATTGCTGTAAATTACTTGCTCTAACATTTTAATAGTTATTGTGTCAGTAACACGTATTCGCGACAAGGACGAAGAGCAAACAACGTAAAAGCCTCAAAGAATTGAAGTATGTTTATATTTGCGAACGAATTTGTAGATCCCTTGCTGAGCAACTGTTTGTTAGTGCCTTATTTTACGTGGCGAGACTCGGGCCATCAGGCCCGCTCTTCCGTCTGACCACGCAATTTCACTACGCTCCTTTCACCACCTAGCGGAGAAAGAAGGTATTATCTCGGGCGACGAATCAAGCGATTTGAATTTAGCTCAGAGGCTTCATGTAGGCTTGAGGATCTTTTACATGCAGTAAATCTACTACATAGGTAGGACCAGCCGGCTTTACGTCCCCTCCGAAGGAAGGCGTTCGAAGGATTTTTTCGCCCTTAAAAATCCACGGCTTCAATCGGGTTTCAACCCGCAATCTTAGGTACAACAAGCCGGTATCATCGAATCCGCAACCGTTATACCAACGGTTCCACCACCTCATTCTAGTGTCTTTTCCTCCCGCCTCCCGGAGAGCGAGCGTGCGTGTGACGCAGGTGCGCGTGTGCGTGCGTGCGCAGGCGGCGCGGCGGCGTGCGCACCATGCGCGCGGTGGGCGCCGCCATGTTGGGCGCGGCGCTGCTGGGCTACCTGCTGCTGTCGGCGCTCGTCTACGCGCTCATCCGCGCTCCCCCCCTGCGCGAGAGCGGCAACGCGGCGTCCAGGGCTGCTTGAACGGTCACGGGGGCTTGGGGCTGCGTACAGGTGAGAGCGCAGGAATGATTGATGGACATTTGATTAGGGCGCGTCAACTGCTGCGCGTCAATCGATAGATGTTTCAGGGCGCGTGAACGGCTGTGCACATTAGAACCCTAAGAGTAGGGCATATTTTTGCAGCGAAAGTTTTAAAAAATATATGTTTATTCATGGAAGAATGTACATAGCTCAGAATTACATATACATCATATGTTTGGCAGACTTAATATTAAGCTTAAATTCTATTATTACAATTATGCTAACTACACATAAATAGGAAACTCGCAGAGCACTTAAGGAATTAAATCAGGTCTGAAAATACGCTGAGGAATGAGCCTAGTGGATATCTATTTTTTATTCTAGTTGGGAGCTGGTAGGTGGTGGCTAAGTCCTAATGGATTTCTTGGGTTCTTGTATTGGTATTGGCGAAGAAATTGTTAGGTAGGATCGCAATATGGGGCACTCATCAACTCATATCTTCACTAACCATTTCAAGTATAGGTTAAAGGTGCAGAGATACGTAATAAATTCTTGATTTAAAATCGGGACATGCAAACGCTATCAATATCTAGGAGCACATTACTTACAGGCACATTCACTTTCATTGAAATCCAATCCGGAAGGTTTGGATTACTCCCAGGAAAGATCAGAGTTCGAGCTTCAGTTTGAGATTTCTCTTCCAATCGGAAAACTGCTTCTTATTATTTGCATCAAAATTCTACGGAATATTCTGACCGATATCCTGTTTTCGATTCCATTTATCTCTAATAAAGTTGCATGTACGGTTTTGAATATAGAAATGCATTAAACATAATGTGATGGTATTTATGACGAGTATAACATTCGTATAACACAATGACCATGCGTTTCGGAGAAAAACGCCTCTTAAAATCACGCGCGAACGGTCTGCCGCTGAAGCAAGACTTAAAATTTCGGTGGCGCATTTGGTAGGAGCCTGACATGAGAGTTAAATATATTTTGAATTAATCCCAACTGCGAATTCTTCTGTATACTGTCTTTTCATTAATTGCAATATTCCGAATAGCAATGATATTTTTCTCAGATTATTGAAGTTTATTTTTAATGTTCTCGTAGGATTTTAACGTATTTTTGGACTATCAACATGGAATACCGACTTTTCAAGTTAACCAGAATGTTCTTGATTTCTTTTTACTAGTTTCCTCTAGCAAGTGATTAATGTATGGAATGTTTTTGAGTTTAGTCTATTCATCCGAAATTAAATAAACAGTCGCAATTAAATAAACAAACAGAAATAATCTGTGAAAATTAGTAAATAAATTTTCAAAATATTGTAATTTATAATAAGGCGATACACGTGAATGGCCCCGTATACGTTTCGTGAACTTTTCGATTACTACTTCAGAATAGAAATAGAAGTGCGAATTTGGGGGAATATCTCTTTTGGCGTTTGTTCCATATGTTCCATAAACACTTAAAACCGTTCCATAAACACTTTAAGTCGTGTCTTTTCCTACGTTATTGGTTTCTTCTGCTCTTTTTATACTTCAGCTTTTGGCGTTTGACAAAAATAAGGGTGATCTGAATGCAGTAGAAAAGAAATTGACAATATTCTTAAAGTACGCCGCTGTGAGTCAAAACGTTATTTTGAAATCCGATAAATTTTTGGTTCACAACCCCGCGTTAAATGCAAACATAAAATTTGTCCTTAAATCGTTCGGAATATAATATGCCAATGTTGAATAACTGTGTCAAATTGTTTTGTCGCGACACAGAGTATCGTTCAATTCTTCATTCGATCAGTAATTTGAGTAGATAAAACGTATTGATAGAAAATGTTCTCTGCCTATATTAGATTGGTTATTCGCTTATTCTGTAGTTTCCTCCGATGTAATCCAGGAACAAATTAAAGCAGTAAATAGTCGTTCTTTCCCATCCCGTACACGTTCATTCTTTCAAGAGCTGAGTAACAGAACAGACCCCCATTCTTGTACGAGTATGACTCAAAGACACCAGGATCAAAGAAGATATCTCTGGAAGTACTGCGGGTACACGGAAATTCTCATCATCAGCGCAGTAGCACATACATAACGTGGGTATAAAGGGGCGAGATAAAGTAAATTAATGAGCAAACATCTCAAACGAGATAAACTAATTTACGGCTCTACCAAGTGCCTCCATCAACGATCCCGTTCATTTCAAAGCTTCAGAGGAGCAAACAACGACGCGCGGTCACTAAAAGCAAATCGAAATCCCACACGTTCACCAAAATTCTCTCAAAAAGTAATTAAAAATTAGCAAATCTAACAGTTAAAGCTACATCTACCTTTTAAAGTAAATATATCTCTCAAATATCCAAGAAATACCTCAATTATAGAACCTAAAAGAGGATGCATTGCCATTTACCAAAATTGTAAATACACTAGGTAAATAAAGACAAATAGCTACATTCTCTAATATCTTCAATTTCACTCCTCAATAAACATCATGAAAAAGGGAACATTTCATTAGAGCTCGAATATCGGTTAAAATGGAGCTATTTCCATCACAAGTTCTCTAGGAAACGCAAAAAAGGGAAGTTAACTATAGGCAATTAACTCTTTTTAAACAGAATCACAAAATATGGAGTGCATTTAATATGAAATAAACAGAACTGAATGTAACTTTCAATAGTATCCAAGTTCAAGTTCTGCAAAGGGATGAGAGGGAAAATATGTTTCTCTTTTCAAGTAGAATTGTATCTTCATTTGAAAACACACCACAAAATACGACTATGTATGTAGCAGCTAAATCGCTCAAAGTGCACAAGAAAGAAGGTAGGAAGAAAAGTAGTGAAGAAGTATAACAAGAACAAAGAAAAAATAAGAAAGGAAAGAAGGAAATAAGAAAGAAGAAAAGAGATGAAGAAAATAAGGAAATAAAAACAAAGTCAGGAATCAATGCCAGACAAGGAAAGTAGGAAAGAAGTCAGGAAGAATGGAATGAAATAAAAGTCAAGAGAAAAAGTAAAATTAAAAATTAAAGAAATTGGAAGGAAAGAAGATATAAAGGAGCTAAGGTTGCTCCATGAAGCGAGTACGTGAGCGCCGCCGCTCTCCCCACCGACGGCCTCTTGCCCTGTGGCGCGACCGCGAGGTGCTAGGCGATAAATAGTTGTGCACGCCGGCCATTAGCGCACAGGTCAGAACGGTCGATGCCAACTCGTCTGTGCTGATAACTCAGACATCGGCCATACCGCTCTCCAGAGCAAATAGTCGTCGGAATGAGGCGCACAAAACTGTTGTCGGGTTCAAGGACGGTGGAGGAAGACCGACAGATGTGCCGTGACGCACCGCACTTTATGTAGTAAATTACTTCCACTAACACGTTCTGTAGTTACCCATGTTTTGTGGACCCTTGATATTGCTTGAAACATTGCTTGTCAAAACGTCCGCCCACCTGCCCGCGGTCAACGCTAGCAACTAAACCATTTACGACATTTTCTCCAAAACTGACATTCCCCAGTCCATCTCACAGAATTTCAGGCCCAGGCGGCGCTCACGTACTCGCTTCATGGAGCAACCTTAGCTCCTTTATATCTTCTTTCCTTCCAATTTCTTTAATTTTTAATTTTACTTTTTCTCTTGACTTTTATTGAAACGTATATTTTGATTTTGAGGAGTACTTTACGGAGTCAGCAATTTTTTTGTCAAAAAAAATGTTTTGTCAAAAAGGGCGCCAAATTATTGATTTCATTCCTCTGAGAAAAAGACCCTTAAACTGGCTAAGGTCGCGTGCTCCTTAAACATTCTGAATTATCGAAAACTGCAGAAATTCAATTTTTTCGGTACCTTCCAAAAACCACAATATTGAAGATAGGGATTTTATTGTTAGTAAGATCTGTTCTTGGAAGACAGACATTCATATAAGGCCATGAAAATTTTGTCAATAATATTAGTCGTTTTTACGTGAAAAATAGGCAATTTTTAAACTGTTATTTTCTGAAAAACTCCTGCAAAGTTTTTCTTTCACTTTTTTCTTGAATAGTGCAAAGTACGCTTTGTGAACTCTGTATTTTCGAAAATTGCAAACGATTACCACTAGTAGAGATTTTTCTGAATTAAATCAGTTCTAAAAATTAGATTTTAAAAAAAGAAACGTACAATATTAAAGAACACTAATTTTTCCGTAAGTTTTGCTTCGAAGTAATTGGAGTAAAAATTCTCAGAAACGGCTTCGATTTTTTTTCTTTATTTTTTCTGCAGCCATAAATACTTCTCCTAAATTATTTTAAATAAAAGTACGAGTAATATAGAGGTTTTACAATCGCATTGATCTGAAAAAAGGGCGTATCGGTTCTGTCATCGAGCAAAAACCTATTAATAAATTCAATACGAAATTCTTGCGTCACTGAAGCCCGTAATTACTCGCCACACAAAAAATAGAAATACCATGCAAATCGCAATATAAATGAATCTACTTTAACTGAAACTTAGTACACAATAAAAAACATATACATATATTAATTGTATTTGTTATACCAATAGCTCACCCGAGTCCTCGTAAAACATTGTCGTTCTCAACAGTCTCTACATGAAAATACGTGAGGACGCAGGAGCTTTCCAAACGACGTAAGCAAGATTTGCAGCCTGATTTACGATCGGTCGCCTCTCCGGGGAGTAGCGTGCGCGACTCGACGCGGCCCGTCCCGCATTAGAGCGCCCTGTGCTGACGCACCCACGGCGGCAAAAACAACTCGCCACTTGTACGTAGCAGAAGGAAAATCAGTTGACACGGATATCACGGAAGGCCAGCAAAGTGAAAGGTCATTTTCAGACATGTTCCTTATCTAGCACGCTACATCACGGGTACTAGAGAAACGAAATATTTTTAACCCCAATGCATACGGGTTTTTTTGCACGCAACGCGTATCGTTGGTTTGTGAGGTCTATAAGTTGTTGTTGTTGTTATTATTATTATTTATTATTATTATTATTATTATTATTATTATTATTATTATTATTCCATTACATCACGACTTAAGATGTTACGAGTCGGCTGAATAGAAAATCTACTCCAGGTTGCAACCAGCTACCTAAGGAGCAGATCCGGTGACTATCAGTGCCTCTACAATACTTTACGCAAAATGTGGGCTGTTCCAAATAAAGCAATTTCTTGCACTTCCCAGTCTTTTGAATTACCTGGGAGTTTAGACAAGTTCTTACTCAAATTTTGCGGAACAAATCCCAGAGCTCCGATAACTATCGGGACGACCTGTGCTTTTACGCCCCACATTCGGCTGATCTCGATTTCCAAACTCTTGTATTTAAGACGTTTCTCTGCCTCCTTGGTAACGACGTTTTGATCGCAAGGTACCGCAACATCGATAAGTAAACACGATTTTTTCGACAAATCCCGGATAACTATATCCGGTTTGTTTGCCGCTATCGTGCGATCAGTTTGAATTTGTTGGTCGTACAATATCGTACACAATCCAACAGACGTCACCGGTTTTGGTGAGTGTTCGTACCACTTGGGGCATGTGTTTGGAACTTCGAGGGCGGTACAGATCTGCCAGTGGAGGTAGCTACACACCCTGTCATGTCTTTTCAGGTATTCCGTCTTTGCTAGGATTGGACAAGCTGAGACAATATGATCAATGGTTTCTACTTGCTCCAGGCAAATGCGGCATTTATCATCTTGGGAGATTTTGAGAACCGCTTTATCATAATGTCGTGTTCTCAAGGCCTGATCTTGGGCAGCTATTACAAGTGCTTCCGATTCTGGCTTCATTCTTCCCCTTTTAAGCCACATAAATGATTGATCTTTATTGATCTGCACCTTGTCCATTCTTTTTAGGTATTGTCCGTGGAGTGGTTTGTCTCTCCACGATTTCTTTAACATTTTTTGTGTTTCACACTTCATGTTTAGCAGCATCAGAAGTTCAGTGTCTGTGTTATTCGACGTGTCTTGCCTAGTTTTCTTCGCAATGCTTCTAGCTACACTAACAATGCCTCTGTTTCCCATTCTTCGGTCAGATTTCATGACCTGCATCATTAGAGGGTCATCTTGATGGCTGACTACATACTTTCCCATCCCGACTATTGCGTTGTGCCAGGAGGCCTCAATTTGTCTGAGGCCTCTTCCTCCTTCCTTACGTGACACATAAAGTCTATGTATATCAGCTCGAGGGTGGGCAACATGATGCATTGTTAGCAGTTTTCTGGTTTTTCGATCCATGGTGCGAATTTCTTGCTCAGTCCAGTCCACTAGTCCAAAACTGTATTCGGCTACAGGTACCGCCAAACTACCTATTGCAGAAATTTTATTCCTGGAATTCAGAGCGGACTGCAGGACCAGTCTCACTCTCCTATAATACTCCCTACAAATTCTCTCTTTCATTCTGTCATTCGAGATGGTTTCACATTCTTCAATGCCCAGATATTTGTAAGTTTTACCTGGCTCAAGATCTTGAATCACAGTGTGCGTATCAATTTCAATATTCTCAGACGTTGTGAGTTTCCCTCTTTTTAAATTGATTTTTGCACACTTGTCAAGACCAAACTTCATGCAGATGTCATTGCTAAAGTCATTCACGACAGACAGCATTTGGGAGAGAATCGCTTCATTCTTAGCAAACACTTTCAGATCATCCATGTAAAACAAATGTGATACTGGCCTTTCATCACCATGGAGCTTAAAACCAAAGTCAGCTTGCGACAACTGTCTCGATAGTGGGATCAAACTAATGCAAAACAGCAGAGGGGATAGTGAATCTCCTTGAAAAATACCTCTGTTAATCTGAATACTTCTGGTTTCTACTGCTTCCTTTCCGCTGTGGATTAGTAACCTGGTACTCCACGACTTCATACTAGCCTTGCAAAATTCAATAAGTCTAGGATGAAATCGATAGATCTCCAGGGTCTTCAAAATCCAATCGTGTGGTACACTATCAAAGGCCTTTTGGTAGTCAATCCATGCCATGCTCAAATTACGTTTGCGTTTCTTTACATCATTCAAGATGACTTTATTCAGGAGCAAGATTTCCTTACAGCCATAAGAGCCTTTACGACATCCTTTTTGTTCAGCTGGCATTAGATGATTCTTATCTAGATGTCTGTACATTTTGTCAGCTATGGCTGAAGTTATAACTTTGTACAGTACTGGCAGACAAGTAATTGGCCTGTAGTTCTTCGCCAAAGAGCTGTCTCCCGCTTTGGGTAGCAAATACGTGATGCCGCGTGTGAGCCATTCCGGGATTTCCTTTGGGTTTTCAAAAATTTTATTAAAAATTTTATTAACAGCCTTTGCTAGATGAGAATGTATTGCTGTTAATTTCTTAATCCAATAAATCTGGATTTTATCAATCCCGGGTGACTTCCAGTTTCCCATGTTCTTAATTGCTTGGAAGAGGTCCTCTTCCGAGAATTGGTGAACATCTTCCACTGTTTCTACAAGTTCATCGGCAGCATCAACTTCAGATTGAAGCCATGATGCGTCTTTGTTGTAGGATCTGCTCTCCTCCCAGATTCCTGCCCAAAACGCTTCGACGTCTTCTTTTGAAGGAGTGACAGCTTTGCCATTCGGTTTTTGAGTCAGATTGCGATAGAATCTCTTCGCGTCTGTTTCAAACAACCGGTTCTGTACACGGAAATCTATTCTACGTTTGTAACGTCTAATTCTTTGAGCCCATGCTTGAATTTTCTCTTTTAGCATCTCAACTACCATTAGCCTGCTGGTGTCATTTTCAATTTGGTATTTTTGTTCAACATTGAATATTTTTCGTTGAACTTTAGAGGTGTGCATTGATTTAGAAGATGCCTCAGCTAAGAGTGATATTTCGCGCCGGGTGTCGGCTATCCGTTTCCTAATTCTGTTCAACCATGGGGGTACAGAGCTGTTTACTCTGTTTCGCTGTCGGCCGTCGGTGTTCTTGGCTGGCCCCAAAATTATCTGAGATACTAGATATCCAGTTGCATATATGATGTGATTGATTTCAGTAATATCTAGATCTCTGCCTGGGGTCTCCACCACCTCATTTAAGACAGAATTCACTGTTTCTATCAATCTTTTAGCTTTGGCAGTTTCGTATATTCTCCTCAACGGTTCGCGAGATTCAAACGGAAGTTGACTAATTCTTTCTATCTCGCGCCGAAGGAGATTTCGCATTATGTCCTTATCGTGTAATTCATTGCCAGATGAATTTTCACCACTGACGTGTGTTTCACTGGAAAGAGATGAACCTTCCACGGGATCATCATTTTCAAGTTCTACATGTTCGTCATGTGGGTTGTTCGAGCGAAGTACATACTCCGCATTTCTCTCAATGTCAGCAAGTTGTGCTGCTGTGAATTTTCCACTGCTGAGTATGTATCGTCGTTGACTGGCAAGCTTCTTTGAGTCTAGGGTAGGTCTGATATCTGGGTTCCGCTCTCTCCATACCTTGAAAACTTCTATTTCTGAGCCCCCATTTTTCGCTTTTGCATAGTAAAAGCACCACATCACCTCCTTTAATTCATCCCGGGTCCATCTCTGACGATGGCTTCGAGCTACTGCCGGCTCTGGGTCCCTGGGACTAACATCCGTGGGATGGCCAGACGTCGACAAGGTGACATTAGCTCGGTTTCTGAGCAGGTATGGGACATTGGTAGAACAAGGCACGTTAAGGTTCATTACATTGCTTGTTCTATCCATTTTGCTCATTGGTTTCAAGTGAAGATTCGCAGGATGCAAGTTCGAGTTCACAGATCACACTTAACCTTCGGGTTGTTTCCTGCCATCCGTTACTGCGACCCACAGTGGCCTCGGGGCATCCCCCCGCAGGGTCCAGCAAGGGGTCCCTCCGATCGCCAGTCGGCATTACTAAACCCTACGGGATTTTCACTGACTGCTGAAGGCAGCCTCCTTCGCTGGCTAATGCAAGGTTCGGGCCTCCACTCTAATCAGTGGCCTGGTGTGCCAACCCAGTTTCTCTCCTGTACCCTCTATGGGCCGACAACAGGAAGTCCAAAGGTTCATGACCCTTCCCTCTCTACTTACTTCCCACTCTCCTCAAAATGGAGTACTTCTTCGTCTGACCCCTCACCTTCAACCTATTCAGCAAGGGAGGCCCTACCGGTAGCTAGGCTACCACTGACATAGCTTTTATTATTATTATTATTATTATTATTATTATTATTATTATTATTATTATTATTATTATTATTATTGGCTTAAGTCTCGGAAATCATCCGGTTTTCTTAGGCATGTGAGGCCAACATTGGCAAACCAGATATATGGTTACAGCTCATGGTAAATTCATCACGGTGCGAACTATTCGGCATGTTTCGAAGATGACAGATTTTTCAAATTTAAGGATTATTGAATTAGGGTTTCGTTGTAATTTTGGAACATACTTTTTTAAGTTTTTAATGACCGAACCAGTTGCTGTGATGACAAATGGTTTAACCTCAACAGAATTTAGACGATATATTTCTTTGTATTCTATGGCCAATGGGGTATGTTAGGTGATTTTTTCTCTTTCTTTATTATTATTATTATTATTATTATTATTATCATTACTATTATTGTAATTATTATTATTATTATTATTTTAACTTTTTAAAGTTTAGTTGTATGTTAGTCAAAGGAAAATAAACAGTTGTGTAAACGTTTTGGGCTGTATTGTAATAAATATTATTTTGAAAGTACATAAACAAACATTGTTAGAGCCATGAAAATCAAGCATTGAGGGCAAAACGGGGGAATAGGAGCCTACTACGGAAAAAGTGAAATAAGAAAGACGTAGAAACGATTTTAATTAATCTCGATGTTAATACAGGTTCTATTATGTTTGATCCATAAAGTATCTAAAACAAAAAGTAAACAAACTCTTCTGTTATGAATAAATAAAAACCAAACTGACTCGATTGGCTCTCATTACCCGATCACCCGGGTAATGGGAGCTCCCCAAAGGGTAATGGGAGTGGTAGCAAACTTAATACATACTAACGACATAAACTAGCTGTCTTAATGAAATGGCAACCTAATACCATTTTTCCACTCCTGTGGATCTACAAATTCATCATTTAGGTTTTGTACATTATAAATAAATTGTTTCCTAGCACAAAATTTGAAAATAAAATATGTTCAATATCACAATCACCACAGTGCATACGTGATACATTCTTTAGAAGATATGACAGTGACATTTGATCATACATCAGTGAAGCAAAGTAAATAAATGATTTTTTATAGGAATCTTTACTTTCATTGTTAATGAAAATCGATGAGCTCTCTGTGGAAGATTGTGACAAACGGCTTGTAGAGCTCCGTTCAGGTTGTCTACCCCTTCTTGTTATCACCGTTTGTTTTCCTGTTTTTGCAGTAGAAAATTCGAATCTTTTCTTCAGCAGACCCTTGCCTTCTGCCTTCTTTTTCTTTTGTTGTTCCTTTTCTTCGTAGATTTTTTTGAAAGGTGAATCAGTCAAAATCTCTGAATGTCGTTTTTTACGAGCATTTTTTAGAGGTTGGTAGCCTATTTTTCAAAGGGGAGATCGAGGACAAAATGTTTGTAAAACGTGTTCACTCTGGTTGCCTCTCCTTTGTATAGAGTAGCACTATGTTCTTGAGCTTTAGATGAAAATTGCTCTATTGATTCTTGAGAATGGACGTTCGTTTTTTTCCCCGTCCATCTTTTCGAAGGCTTCGACTCCGAGAACATAGTCTGGGACGCATTGGCTGCAGTCTCAACTACACTTCGAGGTTCACTCGTAGTTTTAACTGCAGTCATCCTTTTTTAAAGATTGCAACAGTTGAAGGTCATATTCCTCTTGATTTAAAAGTAGCTTATGGATGTCATGCTTAATCAAAAATCTCAGCTATGGGGTTATTCTTCTCAGTGGACCAGCCGTTTTACAAAGAGATCACATTCCTTGTTGTAGGTAGCTTTCAAGAGTTCGTTAACAGACGATGTGGATGGCTTGAGAGCTATTGCACATTCATATGCAAGTGAACAAAACTGCTTACTACTAAGACCGTAAAATATGTTGCTAAATATTAATAGATGGTCCGCGAGCTTCTTTTCTTGAGCTTCAGAAAACTTGGTTGGCCTACTTAGGCATGGACGTTTCAGAGTACCATTTCCATCTTAATTTATATTTCTGTACCGCTTCTTCAAAGTAAAGTAAGGTATTCCAGAAGACTTTGCAGAACTATAAACACAGACAGAATCTTACAAGATGCACTTCACGTCTGTGTCTAGTTCATGTTAGATGGGTTATCTGTGGCCCACGGTCTTGTTCGATGCTTAAACTGGAAACAAAATAAATCGCATGATAATGAGTTTGTTTAATCCTCTTAAGTTAAAATAACGAAGCTGCAGCAAAAACAAGCATGGGGTTATCAGAGCTAGGTTCCAATTTCCACTTCCTAATGACTCTCATTACCCCGAATAGTAACGTATTTGTTTAAATCACAAAATGTAGAATGGAATAATTTCGCACTTCTGTTTTATCTTGATCTCGTTTAACTACATGAATCATGCAACAAAAACAATTAAAATCCCTGTATAAGCATGATAGCAAATTCATCGTCTTAAGATAAAGCAGCAAAAATTACAGGCAAACAGAGTACGACTGTGTCACCGCTCGTTTTGTAGACGAAGGATGCATTCTAGGGTACATTCAACGCAATTCTCAAGTTTCTGGCATGCAGAAGTCAACTTATTGGGGATAGGCTCCTATTACCCTTAGGCTCCCATTCCCCCGTTCTCCTCTACATTTCCTAGAAGGCTGGCCAAAAAGTATTTACTTTTTATTCAATAAGCGTGAAAAAAGGCAGTTCATCTCTCTAAAATAGGGATAAAAAGTGTATAAAAACAATGATAAAACACCATTTAAAAGTTTTTGTAATGTTTTAATGAAAATTATTCAATTATTTTTTCTTCAAAATGTACATCGACACTTTCATGCCAGAAAACGATATTTTCTTTTTAATTGGGATTGCTCATGACTGCCAGATTCTTTTCCACCTTCCGTCTATTTGAAATATCATGTTTGAATTTCATACTGAAAATTATTCTTTGAGGCACACTACACTTCGCTATAATTTCTACGAATTTGTTTCACTCGCGACGCTATCTCTATGTTCCTGAGCACTACCTTTTTATTTCTGGAATGGCAACGCGATTATTGTCTTCGTTCTTCGCACTGGTGATGTAATCACCAGCGCTGAGAATGTATCGTGTATCATGTACAGAGAGCTCTGTCCTCGAAATGGATAGGACGCCGTACTTACAGGTACGATGGAATTCCTTCGTGTTGATCAGGCGTGAAGGTATGTTTCCAGCTTGATCGAGAACGATGCCAGGAGAAAAAGGAAAATATTAACAAAAAAAGAAAAATTCCAAGATACGGCAAAATACTAAAATAGGCACTAAGGATCGAGAAATACGAGCTAAAACAGTGTGTCATAAATGTCAAATGTATTGTCTTTCCGAATATTATTTTTTACCACATTACGAGCCCATGTAAAGTTCATAAAATAAAAGAGATGTTTGCAATCAAAATCAGTTATTTCCATTTGCGATAATATTGGAGAAGAAACAAAGTCTACTCGGGATCACTGGTGGTTTGATATGAATGGGGATATGTCCTTGCCCTATTTTAGTTGATAGTAAGGTGGATTTTAAATATATCCCTTTGTGAATGAGCAAGAAAGACCCAAAACTTGTCAAAACGCAAAAAGTAATATAATGTGGTGGTCTTGATAGCAATCGTCTCAAATTGCCTTGCAGAAAATTTTAGCAACGTCGCGATCCCACAATAAACACCAGGTCTACACTCCATACACTTGTGTGCTGCGGGTTGCCTCGGCGCTTCTGACACTTGTTGCGGAACAATATGAAATTGTGTGTCTCGCTCTCTAATCGCAAAGTCTTACAATATATATTGAAGTTCTCTCTTTCCTAGAGCGGTCAATCTGTGATAGTATCGTGATATAATTATAATATTTCTCAATATCTTAACCCAGTGATGAATCTTGCCGAAAATCAAAAGTTGTACTTCTTTCACAGAAGCCACCATTCGCTTCAATTTGTTTTACTATGCAGTTTCAAGGTCCCCATCGAAACCGCTAACACACAAACAGTAATCCTTAATTTACGTATTTGGATGGCCGAGAAGGTTCGAGTGGGAAGCGACTCAGCATCCCAACGCGAAGAGTCACGAGTTGAAATCCCACCCTTCGCATGAATGTTTGTCCCATGCTTTGTCTTGTAGTGTCGCGAAGTCCCTCAATTTCTGCTCTCCCAGACACGAAGAGCCCTTTAGCTTTTGGTGTATTGTTCGCGAAAAACATATTTTCGCCGTGGAGGGAAACAGAAAAAAACCTCTAATTTCGATTGCTTTTTTTTTCAAAGTCACCGGACACCCACCTCCCCCCCATATGTTTTGCTCCCCCGACATCACTTTCACTCATCCGGCAGCGCCGGTGCAAGGGGCGCCCGCTGGCCCGGTGGGCGCATCGACCGCGCGCGGCGATGGCGCGTGGGGGAGGCCAGCGCGGGGCAGCCGCTGTCCTCGCGTGCCGACGGAGTGCCCCGCGGAGCCCTCCCCTCCCGGCCCCGCCCCGCCCCGCCCCGCCCGATGAATCATTCAGCAGCGGCCGCCCCGCATGTGCACACCGCCGCCCGATGTTTATTCTCGGGACAGCAAGCGGCCCCACGGGGCGACCCACCCTCCAGGGCACGGACCCCCCTCCCCCCGCGGGGACGCCGATCGCTTCGCGCTCCGTGCTACCTGTCCCGTGCACGATCATTGCAATACGCTTTTAGAGGGTAAAGTTTGCTTTTGTTTTGGTCGCGATTACCTCTTTCACCTCTCCAAGGGCAATAAAGGCGCCTTCGGCCGCGTCTGATCGATACGCATGAGTTTAGAGCAGTGTTGTCAAAGTCGATGCCACGAGCGGGAGTGCGTAGCGGTAGTGCCACGACGAAAGCGCTCCTTCACGTAGTTCGTCACTTTGCCGCTAGAGCCAACGCCATCCCTATTGTAAAACGGTGGGGCTACTAATAGTTTCATTTCCCGACGCTAGTTGCGCAGAGTAGCTCATTACATGCTACGGAGCCACGACGCGTGCCACTGCCGCCAGTAGAAGACATTGACACCACTGGTTTAGAGAATAAAATATTAATTTCACACTTGTAATTAAAATTCAGAAATTTGGTGAAATGAATATATTACTGTGAGAAGGATTATAGGCATCGGAAATGGACATTAATTACTAACAAATATCCCAGCTCTATTCAATCTCATGAGAGAGTGTGTACGAATGGCATGGTAGCTTTGTAACCTCAGAGTTACACATTAATTACGGCAAACAAAGCTGATCATCAGGGCACTTCCAGATGCAACAGACACGTGATTCAAACAAACAGGGACCATGAGCAGAAGCCAACATCCACTGTATATGGATATTGCCACCAGGGATTTCATGTCGAATAACTTACAAATAACATTCATTATTTGCTTCCTAGGACTTCAGTGATAATGTGAAATTACGTAAATTACTTTCCATTACATTCAATATTACTGATGCTTTTGTAAAGACTTATGGTTAGAAAAATGATATAAAATTATATTTAGTGGGATATATTGCGCGTGAAAATTTGAAAAGCTTATAATTGTTTATTTAAAATTAAGTCGTTTAAAAATTTGAATATTATTAATGCTTTATCAATAAAAACACGGTCAACTCATGTAAGTTATAAAAAAATCACTCATTTATAGCTATCAAAATTTTCAGTTTTATACAGTTTTCAATTTGTGGTTAACCTGTATAAAATGTTGTATAATCTGAGAATACTGTATTCCGAAAACAAATTGGGACAGTATGCAAGTAAGATTTCTGCATGATAATTGATAATAACTGATAACTGATAATTGCATGCATATTTATACATTTGTAATATGTTCACTTAGGAATACAACGCAGCTGAGAACCGCAATTGGAAGATTATTACAATGATCAATGAGATCACGAATGACCAACTTCTCCGATTGCATGAAGAAATTGCACTTCCACGCAAAGCAGCAGCCTTCCTTGGAAAAATCTCGAAGAACCGATTGGTGCGATCCCCCGAGCCGAGAGCAGATCTCCGGAAGACAGAGATCTTCCGCTGGTGGAATCCCAGTCCCAGGGCGAATCAAGACAGCGCGCAGAAGCCGGAAAGTCGATTTCTGACTATATCGGATCCGGAGCCTGCCACCACTGCCATTCCCATCGCCTTTGCTACCGCCATCGCCATTGCCATCACCCCCGCTTTCCGCGATGCAGCCTAGGGGATTAAGGAGACGCTCTGCGGGGAAGAAAAAGAGCAAATTGAGATCGCACACGGTGAGAGGTGAGAAGAGAAGGAGAAACTACATTTGTAGTGTCAGTGAGGGGAAGACTACATGCATTCATTTTTTTCTTGAATGCCACCACCTCTTTTTATTTCACCCTCATCTTTTCCTATCCCTTTTTGTGGAAAAATGTGAGTGATGGCTGTGCCTCTCCGTCGCTCTTTCAGTTGGACACCGACGCGCTTCGTATATCCTATGGTGGCTACCTTGGAAATTACTTCTCTCTTCTATTTCCGTTGCAGTCGTCGGAATACCTACTATCTACATACCCATCCAACTTAAAATACTACTGCTCATCCAGTCCATCCCTGTCGCTTCTGTTATTTGGCCCATCCCTCCTTTATTACTTGTTCCGAGTTAGTAGGTCCCACGCTACAAATATCCGAGGTATGTGTATCCACAAAAATGAGGTACGACGAGGGATTGTCATTGCCTCTGGAGACAGGTTAACAGGCTACCAGAACGATGGCGACGCGGAGCAGACAACACAAGTTCTGCTCAACGGCTGGGTCTGGCTGTGTGCCAGTTCCCAGTCGGCGTCGCTTGGAGCTCTCCATGTCGACACAGGCGGACAATTCAACGGCCACTCATCCACGAGCGTTTATCACCATGTAGCGTGTGCTTGGTTTTACACCACTCAATTTTGCAATAAAGTATGTTTCATAGCTGTGTTGTTTTCTTTTTCATCATAGAAATCAAATATCAGCTTCACATCAGGTAAGCTAAGTGGAAATGATGTAGTATAATTACTCAAATATCAATACAATTTGTTTTAATGTATTTTTATCAGTTGTAAACCACTTAATGAATGAGTTCTCCTTGAAAGCATGTTTCCGGTATTCAAACTTGTCTTTCTTTTATCCTACTCTTGAACTAAAGTTAGCTTTGGCCTCATTATCCACGATTGTTCGCACCATTTAATAAATTAATGAAATGCCGTTTATCTACATGGAATTCATAAAGGCTTCGACTTTGATACGTACAAATAAAATAACGAGTTACAGGCTCTTCATAATATGGCTAGCAAAATTCAAACTGAATAAATGTATAGCAAAATTTATATTAAATTTATATCAATCTAATAATATCCACATCAATAATAAAAAAGAATACATCTTAGTTCCATGCACGGTTTAATAAAATTAATTTTCGTTTAAATGCAATGCAACTTATATACACTTTCCTAGGAATTAGGTTTTGTATCGAAATAATGTAATTCTCGTATGTCTCCATGTCTGTTAACTTCTTCCGCAAAAATCTCTGCCCTAAAGTATAAATTTGTACCAGAGAACGTAGCAAATTTAGAGATGTAATACGGCGTTCATTACAAACTCTCGCCATAACAAGAGTATAAAGAAATTGCTGGTTTATATTATGTTTATTGTATTCAGATCTTATAAGAAGCAAAATAAGGTATCTACAAAATGCAATAGATGCAAGTGATGGTTTATTTTTGCTACGTCAATTCATTGAAATATTAAAGCGACAATACTTTCACGGCTGTCGTCAATATGATTGTTTTCCGAGCAGATGGGCAGTAATCAAGTTGTAAAATGCATTTGCATACTTTTCATCCATACCAGTGGTGAGAATGACTAAGTTTAACTCAGAGCCAGCATTCCACTGCCCTGCAGCGACTCTGACCGGGAGGTCTTAGTGTTCGAGTACCGACGGTGGCAGGTTTTCGACTTTAGCTAGATAGCTAGGTCAAATACATAGTCTGGAGGGCAATTCTACCGGCCGACTACTCTGATTGGTAATTTTCCGTTGTTTCTTTTCGACCAATATCATGCGAATGCCGAAGCAGTTCCCTAACGATAGAGAAATTATGCATCTTCCTTCTACTATCCCAAATAACAGGCTACGTACCGCGGGCGATCTTTCCTTCCTTTTTCTTATCCTAAGCTGTTCCTTATTCACCACGCACACGCTACATTATCTCACACGTCGGGAGACAGAACGGGAGCTTAGTGCTTGTCCCAATTGGAGAGGTGCTCAGAGAGGGGAAGATGTAGAGCGGACGTGTAGGCTGTCACCGGATCTTTGCATCCAGCAGGAGCATCTACACCTCCCGTGATAAAATATTCAGTTCACTAACGAGCCTACGACCATAGACTTTGCCGTGCCCGGAAAATCAATCACCAAAACCAGCGATGGATGTCCTCTGTGGCCTTATTGTGATTTTCAGGACAATACTAGTAGTTCTGTGAACAGTAGGTCTTCCATATAAAAAACAAGAGCTGCTCTTCATTGCGTTCATTATTGGTAAAACCAACAAAATGAACAACATTTTTGCTCGTGACTGCGTAATACATCAATTTATTAACAGACGAAATGCTAACAATCGATATCCAATATAATTCTTGAAAACTCTGAACGTTACAAGAAACAGAACCTTTTAGAAAGCCACCATTTCGTAACAGAAACAAAGAATTGCCAGTGGTACTACAGAACGGCACAGACTTTGTTGTAGTAGTGTTCTATTCGCTTGCGTCTGGCTTTTCGAATTTACCCCATCCCCTTTCAAACTGTTATCACTCGGCGCCTCAAAACCCTACCCACAACTTTTCTGCGTACCTACCTCTACTTTGGCGACAGTGCCAATGAAGAGTATTTTTGCGCTTCTCGACCTTCGCATATATCTATCTCGGTCGCGTACCTTTACGTATTTGCCCACTGTAACACTTGGTCTCGTTTCAGTGCTTCCACCATTGTTCTGGGTCTAGAGATCCAGTTCTTCAAATAGAGATGATCAACAATTGGTTTCAATGGTAATTTGTTCGGATAAACAACGTGTTTATTAACTGCATTCCATTGATCTGAATGTTCGTAAAGAAAAATGGTGACCATAGAAGTTCAATTTCTGAGATTCAGTGTATTGAATACAGTGGTTGAGGTGTGGAATATTAAAAGAATACTACAGTATGGTACATATGTTCTCATAATTTAATTCTTACATACAGACGGAATTGTAAGTGTATTTGTTAGAATTGTTTTAAAACAGTGAAATGGGTTGTATGTGTTGGGTTCCAGACTACAAAACGAACTATCGCAATGCGTGTCATATTATAGCGTTGAACTTTCTAAAGAGAAACGCTAAGGGATAAGTGGTTAAGAAATGTATACAATGACGGATTCCTGTAAATGATGAAACTGTATGTTTCGTCCATTTTAAACAGTTAAAATTTCGTTATCAGTGAAGGTGTGTAAAAAGAAATGCAGCAGAACGTGCTCAGAAATCCTCCATTTAATCGACTTTATCAGAAAACCTACAATTAATGGATATCCTCCGACATCCTCCACGTGATGGGCCTGCTCCGACATCCTTCACTTGATCGTCTTACTTCAAACCTCCACTCGATCGACTTACTTCAAACCTCCACTCGATCGACTTACTTCAAACCTCCACTCGATCGACTTACTTCAAACCTCCACTCGATCGACTTACTTCAAACCTCCACTCGATCGACTTACTTCAAACCTCCACTCGATCGACTTACTTCAAACCTCCACTCGATCGACTTACTTCAAACCTCCACTCGATCGACTTACTTCAAACCTCCACTCGATCGACTTACTTCAAACCTCCACTCGATCGACTTACTTCAAACCTCCACTCGATCGACTTACTTCAAACCTCCACTCGATCGACTTACTTCAAACCTCCACTCGATCGACTTACTTTAAACCTCCACTCGATCGACTTACTTCAAACCTCCACTCGATCGACTTACTTCAAACCTCCACTTAATTGACTTACTTCAAACCTCCACTTAATCGACTTGTTTCAGACTCACTCTAAACAAGCATCCACGTAAAATTCTCGAAATCGATTTTGCGAATAATTGTTCACTCCGTGTATGCGTACTTACTAATATAATAGAAATAGAAAGTAAAAGATAGTGGTATAATAGAAAGTAAAAATCCTTAAACACAATACGTTGTTTTTTACATTCATGCCAAATCCGAGTAAAACCCAACAACGCTTTTAGTGTATATATGTAACAAATTAACAAATATACAAAGCAGACAAATATACAAAATGCCGAACGGTCCAGTTAAAACAGGACTTCGCTTCGTTTAGTCAATCTCTGTTCGGCAGCTCACAACTGACGCTGCTTCGCTAGAGCTTGCCACTGGAGTTGTGCATCGCCGATGTGGACAAAACGAAGAGAAGTAGATTTTCCACTAAACTACGTTCCGTCGGCTCGGAAATAACAATTAACATATTACGGTATGACACAACATCGTTTAGGAAGTACTGTGCACTATCTGTCATCTCTACGAGCTACTTAAGTAAAAGAAACGCTTTAATATTTGCAAGAATATATTTTATTTGATTACATGTTTCCGAGGGTGAATCTAGTGTCAAGTTATCTCGTGTATGTTGGTAAATTTTCAAAGGCTTTACTTTGCTGATTTTTGTAGAATATTCACTACTTCCTTTCATGTATTTTGAATAGGCGAGCTGCGAGATTACAAAATTCAGAAAAGAACAAATTAAGGCAATAAACCATGTAAAAGGACATTCACACGCTGCAATTTTGGAAGGTTTACGATCTTCGTACCGTAACATTTGAACTCTGTCCAAGTAACGGATTAAATTTTTAATTGCACAAAAGCTGCGAAGCTTTGTTCTCTGCTGCGGAAGTAGAGATTTGCTAAACACAAAGCTACGTAAATGGAATAAATTCTATTTTAATTCTTCTTTAAGGGAAGTAAATGGTTCAAAACTGCATAAAATGTTAAATTGTACTTGATCTAGAGATGTACTTCATACAGACGTAAATGAATATTGTCATCAACTATGGGAAATTTAACAAATTTTCTAAGCATCTATATTTTTATTAAATTACTTTTTTCACTTAAATTTATTTATAATATTTGACGAAACTGTAGCCAACGCTGGTAGACATGGCACTGAAGTAAAAGACAAAATACCCAATGACTATTGTTTCTATTTCATTTTGCGTAACTACCAGTCAGCCCAACTTACAAAAAATTTCTGCCCCATGGCACATCATAAGACCCTTGTTATTCTCTTCCCTTTGTGAATGATTGCTGCCTTCTTTGCAAAGATCTTTAGAGTTTTATTCTCCAAGAAGAGAATAAAGAGAGAAGAATAATTCAGTTCTATGTTCTAACGTTCTTTAAAACTGAAATATTAACAATATACTTCATAATAGAAATTCTGCCAGTACCTTTCTCACCTACGTGGAAAAATGTGTTCTACTTGCCTCAATGCAGTAATATTCACAGAAAGGACATAAATAGGGCCCTTCAGTGTTGCTCTAGATATTAGTTATGCCAGTGAACCTGAATTTATCAAGATAATACACCAATTAATTCTTATTGAGATTCAACTCAACTTTATGTTAATGAAAGATTCGAGAAAGTACTCTGTTATACCGGAGAACGTATCCTGTCCTAACAGGACTCCTCAATTTGAATACTGAAAAGGATTATTACACAATACGTTAATGCGTTAATGATTGCTTGAGTGGTAGTTGTCGTTGAAGACAAAGAGCTTAATGAAAGGGCATGAGTGCAAATTCAACGACTCAATGATGACCTATTTTTTCTATCATTTCCGGAAGAAGCATGACTTGGATTTCACAGCGGATGCCCACCACATTAGGTCCCAAGTGTACATGCACTGGCGTCAATCAACCAAAGTTGACAAAATGTAAAATAAATTTTCTGTTTTGTTTTTCTTCGTCATTTGAAACTCTAACACCCTTCGTACAGTTTAAGAGCACTACTTTTGAAACACTGTCTTTTTCTTGTCAAGAGGTTTTGATGGATATTGACAGCACGAGACAGTGACAGGAAAAATAAAAGCAAGGACACTCTTTAGTGTTTATCAAATCCTAACTATTCGAAGGGTTAATAAAAATATCACAGAAATTCCAAATTCATTTAAAATATGTGATACACGAATATCAATAGTGACACATAATTATTACCTCACTGAACTTCGCCTTAATCTGAACGACTTCTAAAAAGAGATTCGTGAGTTACTCAGCTCCTTGAGCAGGGATCAGAAGCAGAAGCTCATAATAAAATCTGTCAACAGTTCCGAGAAAGCATATTCATTTAATAGCTTATTGGATGATTTTGTATTAATCTCAATTGAACCTTGTAAAATCTTGTCCAATGAATTTGAAAGAACTTCTCTCTCACATCCGAACCGAAGAGCAACCGAACAGACGAACAAAAAAAAAGTCCTCAAAATAGTCTCGCCTGATCAGTGAGGATCACAACCAAAAGCGTGGCGGTTTCCGACGCCGCAAAGGGCGCCAGGGCGGCGGCACAGTCTTGTGTACCCGCCCCCGCACAACATCGTTTCCGTGCGTATCTTTATCACCATCGCTCTTTGACGCTATCGATTGCGGCCGTGCGTGGGCGGAGGCCGGCAGGCGGTCTCGCGAGAACGCGCGCATATCGACGCTCCCGCGCCGCCGACACCCCGGCCCGCGACCGCGCTGCAAGAGTTGGAGGCGCATCAACACCACCACACGCGCGAAACATTCAGCGCACAGGACTCTTAATTCGTGTAGGGTGCTCCCAATGGCTTGAGGGATTTGGCGAATAAGCACACAGTTTAAAGGTTAGGAAAATTCTTATTAAATTAATTTCAGAATAAATACATTTAAACACATTAAGTGAATGTTGAAGTACAAATTAGTATAAATTTGTTAATAAACAACAGTAATAATTATAATGAATATTGTATGTAAAATAAAATTGACTGTAATCACATAATAGAATAACAAATACAGTAATAAACAAAGTAACTATCTTATTAGTACCATATATTTCAGTATGTCATTGTTTTAAAAAATTCAAAAGAGTGCAAGTTTACTATACGTTTCTAATGATTCTTATATATCCTATTTTAAGATTGTTTTAAAATAAAATCATAATGACTATTAAAAGAATAAAAAAATTAAAATTATTAGCATAAAAGCTTCATTAAAATCAAAAAGTATGTAACTTGTGTAATTTCTGGCATTTGACTTTAGAAACAAAAGACTCATGCGTAGCAGGTGCATATGTGAGAAAATATCCGCATTTAGTTTCACAGAAATCGATGTCCACAAGTTGACACATCTTTGTATGCTGACATGCACTTTACAACAAGAAATGAATATCTTATTCACGATGAAGTCTCTACTTTTTTAAATACCAGGTCTGTCAGTACATGTGAATCTTTGCTGCGGAATGTTTCCTTATAATATGTCTGAACAATCAACTTGTATGATCCGCTTGCCAGTTCATTTGCTCCAAGTGTATTTTACTGCAGACAATGATTCTGGAGCATCTCAGTAAAAATGCTTGAACAGTTAAAATGCATTGAATTCAATGGTTGGTTGAATTTAAACTAATTTATTGAAATAAGAAATCAAAAGAATTTTCATTTATCCCGAAAAACGGTTAGTTGTTTGGGGTTTGGGGTTGGAAGACTAGGAAAATATATTACATTCTTGGGTTTACAAAACTAGTCACTTTGGAGAATTTCTTCTCGGATATCGACAAATTTTGGCGCGTTTTCAAAAGTCTTAATAATATTCTTGCACCTTGATGCCCACACCTCCCGTTGACGCTACTGCAACGCTACCTCTCGAGGCGCATAATATACGCTGTGGAAACCCAATCAAGAACAGAGGATTATTAGCTGTGACTGTGAGTTATCCAAAATGCGAGTGAGTAAAAACATGAGTGAGCTAGTGAGTTATCACCTTGATAGAATGAGGAGCGAAAACTATTCAATACTCATGCACGTGTCTCGTCGTAACACTTTAGTATTGTTGATTTCTTTATTAATTTAAAACTAAATACACTTAATTCCATGTTTGTACATACCTTTTGCAGGTTTTTGACAATCGTTTTATTAGGTCAGATTTAAAGTGTTTTTGACATAAAACTTTATTTAATGCAATAAAATCTTGGAATTCACGGGAGATCTTCCTACTTTTATTTAAGTTATTACATCTTCAGAACTCAATATTCGTCGTAACGAGCATTATTGTGCAATCAAAAAACAAATTAAATGTTTATTGTTACAGATTTTCAAACGCGATAGCACAGATTCATGATACAGGTTTAGCGGATCAATTTTCATAATTATTGTTCAATTTTATCTGTGCGCTCTTCCTATGAATATAAATATTTTAAAACGTATAAAAGAAATCGACAAATAGGTCTAAGTAAACTATTTATTATGTGTTAAACCGTCCTTATTAGTTAAGCTATTACAAACGTATATGTACTCCTATTCTTACAGTATTTTTCCATTAAAACCAGCATTTCGATCCATGAAACCAGGCCCTCCATCTGCTTCTATGCCTCCCACTCGGTGCGTGGCCCGAGCGCCGGTGTGCAAAGGGCTGACGAAGAAAGTTATCCGATGAATGGGCGCCCCCGGAGAGTCAGGCAACCGCGATGCAATCACGGTGTCCTCCCGGTGAGTTGGGGTGGCCGCACGGCGCGAAACAGACCCCGGCAGGTGAGCGCGGCCCCGGTCTCCGGCGATGGCCGCAGCGCGGCGCGGCCTGCCTCCAACCGCTACTTCCCCTGGCAATACGTTATCGTCTCATGAAAAACACTGGAAAAACGGTGAAATATTTTGTACCCTTAACGCACATAAAAGGAACCGTTGAAGTTTTTATTTTGTAAGGTTCGATTAGCTTTTGCTTATAAATTTCAATTTAAGGGTGATGTCATTATTTATTTGGTACTTCAAGTATATTTAGCTCCTATTGAAAAATATTTATATAAGTAAATAATTGGGGCGGTGATTTTTTTATATTGACATTTGTACCGTCAAAAAATATGCAATATGTAGTCGTAAATCTGTAACAGCAATGGTATGTGTGAAAACCAGTGAGAAGACTCTTTCTGACAGCGATGTGCAACCCCACGGAGGCTTCGGCGGAGGAGGGAGCGCGCAGCGGGCGCGAGCGGCATCTGCGCCCTAAAATCGCGCGCGTCGAGAAGCCATGTGGGAGAGGCGGCCGCTGTCTGGCGCGGGCGCCGCGCGCCGCTGCCGGCGTTTAAGCCCCGCAATCCCCGGCTGTGGGCAGCGCAGGCGGCGGCGGCGCGGCAAAACAAACGCCCACCGCCGCCCGCGCGCTCGGCCCCTCCCCCTCTCGCTGCCACCAATCCCTCCCACTCTCGGCATCACCCCCCCTCCCGGCCGCCCACTCGCCTCTGCGCCCACGCGCGCCCCGCGTTATGAGTTGGGAGGTCACGTTCGCCTCGTTGCATTCAGCCCTTTTCCAGCAAAATTTCTGCTGATATCAGGTCCCTTGTTATCGAGATTTTTCTTGCAAACGTTAAATGAAATAAGGGATGTTAAATTATGGCCGTATTTGTTCTTCGCTACAGCCAACAGCAAGTAACGAATATTGGAACCTGTGAGACTTCGAAATAAATTGTATGCGTTTAATCTCATCTGACATCCGGGTTAGGTAACGTACAGAATTATTGTCCATTGTGTTCCTTATGACTTCCCTTCAATCTCACGCATGTTTTAATATTTCGATTTTTTTTTTCTTTAAGTTGATAAGTAGTTACGAATTTGCCAAAATAATATCACATAAGATATTCATTATCAACATGGTTTGTTTGTTTCTTTCATCAGTGAAAGAGTTGGGTTGCAATCTTTATTCATATCGATGCACACACTACTTTCACCATTTCCAATTACCGGTGCCAACTCCTCTACCCTCCTCTACCATCGTATTTCCCGGAACAGCCCGGTGCGCGCGCCTGTGACCTTCCGCCAACGCTGCCTGTGCCTCCCCCGCCGGCGCCGGCGCCGTCGCAAGCGACCCTGTTCCCGCGCCGCGCCCCATAAAGCGCCGCCCCTGCGCCGCGGGGGATAAGAGCGTTATTATTTGCTGGCGCGGGCGACCTGTTGACGGAGCCCGAGGCGCTGCAACTTCTCCCTCGCCATCGACCGATGCAAGCCCCACGCCAGCTTGAATGCTGCCGTTTCCTCTTCCGGTGAGACACAGTGCACCGAAACGACATCAAAATGGGTGCCCAGCGAGTGTGCATATGTGTGTGTGTGTGTGTGCGCGTGTGGGTGCGCGTGTGGGTGGGTGTGTGTGCGTGAGTGAGAGAGTGAGAAAGAAGATGAGCGTGGGAGAGAGAAGTTGCGAGAGAGAGAGAGAAGCTGGAAAAGAGAGAAGCTGCGTGAGAGAGAGAGAGAGAGAGAGAAGCTGGAAAGGAGAGAAACTGCGAGAGAGAGAGAGAGAAGCTGAGAGAGTGACAGAAGATGAGAAAGCGAGAGAAGATGAGAAAGCGAGAGAAGATGAGAAAGCGAGAGAAGATGAGAAAGCGAGAGAAGATGAGAAAGCGAGAGAAGATGAGAAAGCGAGAGAAGATGAGAAAGCGAGAGAAGATGAGAAAGCGAGAGAAGATGAGAAAGCGAGAGAAGATGAGACAGAGAGAGAAGCTGAGACAGAGAGAGAAGCTGAGACAGAGAGAGAAGCTGAGACAGAGAGAAGCTGAGACAGAGAGAAGCTGAGACAGAGAGAAGCTGAGGCAGAGAGAGAGACGCAGAAGAAAGCATTTAGAGGAATGCAGAAATGGCCCCAAGCAATCATTTTGATCGACAAAAAATTCACTTTATCACTTTCATATACGAAATATTTGAAACTTTGTAGAACAATTTAGAAAAGTTTCTTTTCGTTTCTGTAGTCTCTTTAAATGTATTTTCATGAAATAATGTATCTTATCTTCAAGGGACTTATTGATCTCTTAGTTTCAGTTTTTTAGTGCTGCAAACGATTAGTTGAATTTTTTCACAATTTTACACCAACCCCACAGCTTCTTTTCACTCCAAGATATTCCATATCTTACTTTGCACTCTAACAAACAAACATTTGAGGTGCACAATTTACCCATTTTTCTCTAGACTAGGTCTTTCTATTAATTTCAACTTGTGCAATGTTCCCTTGTTGGTGACGATCGCCCTCGCATCGCCCACGAAAGAGAAATGGCCCGAATGCTCGAAATGGCTCTATGCCATTACATTGCATTAACCGATTTCATTAATGTTTTAGAATGACAATCCCAGGAATATAAATGGAAGTGCATGTGTGGGGAATGGCATTGATGTCTACTCAGAAGCAATAAATAGTATAGTAATTTAGTCCCCATTGCCCAAAACGAAACTAAGATACGAACTAAATTATCGGATGGATTACCCCCAGATAAATTAAGAGATAGAAAGTAAACATCTAGAAAATGTATCGGTACATTCATATCACTGCCTTAGGATGTTATTTTATTTTCTAATTAATTTTAATTTACACTTATTTTCAAATGAAACAAAGTCTCCCACATCATTGTACATATGTACGAGTATATCAATTGGGACATTGAAATAATAACTATTTTCTTCAATTTACGACAATTGAAAAACATGTATTCCTTTGATAAGACTTCCTTTGAATAATAACTAAATAACATTTTCTTCAAGACTAGTGTATGAAAATAAGGAGATATGATTGTATTTCATTAATTCGATACGAACAGTACTCATACGAATATAGTTTGAACAGAATTCTCTACTCGGGGACCCGCATATGTTAGCATATTTCGTTCCCAACGATCAGAAACCAAATAGCAAGACTAGATCCAGTCGCTGAGTTGTACAAACACAGATAAGGCTCGAGTCCACGATGACGTCAGCAGCTGAAATATGTTTAAACGGGGGCGTCAACAGCCGCGGGGGAGGGTGAAGTCGATCTCGCGACCGCGGCGCCAATGCAGTTTCGGATGGAGTGCGCCGCCGGAGTGAGGCTGTTTAATAATTCACAAAGCGCCACTAATTGGTTCCCGCGGTAATTACGGTTTTACCCGCGCGCGCACGAGCGCGCTGCGGTCCGATGGTCCGTTCGCGGCGTGCACGCCCGCCGCCCGCCGCCCGCCGCCCGCCGCCCGCCGCCCGCCGCCCGCCGCCCGCCGCCCGCCGCCCGCCGCCCGCCGCCCGCCGCCCGCCGCCCGCCGCCCGCCGCCCGCCGCCCGCCGCCCGCCGCCCGCCGCCCGCCGCCCGCCGCCCGCCGCCCGCCGCCCGCCGCCCGCCGCCCGCCGCCCGCCGCCCGCCGCCCGCCGCCCGCCGCCCGCCGCCCGCCGCCCGGCCACTTGGCGTCCAATAAAATCCCCCTCCATCACAGTCGGCGGTGAGCGAGCATGCGTTGTGAAAAGTGAGCGTTCGCGCCATCCGATGAGCGGACAGAGGTCACCACTCAAAAATATGTGTCGGCTTTTGACGAAACAACGGTGCAGCTTACTTGAAACGAATTTTTAAGAAATAATGCGGATATGTACTCGAAGCTTACGAGTACACAACTGACGTTTCATAAACCGGAAGATCATAGACTGTGTCCCGATGGTGACGGACGTCTTAACATTAGATTGGAAATCGGAACGTACGATAATTCTGATCTGGATGAGAATCCTCGATACTTAGATCTGCCAGCCCTTTGAAGTATCCTTTGATAGTAGTTGTCCGATTAGTTCCAGGCGGACTCCAAAGCAATGCTGTCAACAACAGGTATCGGGCATTCTCCACCCCCTCCCTTCTCCCATGTGACCAGGCAATGAGCTGATTCCTCATTCCTATTCTGACCATCCCCATTCTGATTAGATCCTTCCCGCAGGAATGCGACTACGGTATGGTCAAGCCAAGACTCAAATTGGGCTTTAAAGCTACAGGGAGAAGAACATTACCGAAGAACGACAGTTAATGGATGCAATTGTAAATTGTGCCTACCTACATGCCGGTAATGCGTTTAGAATTTTCATGACCGTACGAACCTCTAAAATATGCCTCTGCTGGTACTTTTCTGATGAATGCACTAATTATATTTCTCTACAAATGAACCTGTACAAGAATGTTCTACCATCAGTCTAGCTTATATTCTTACCAAGAAACATGCTGAAACAGTATCAAGATTAGATGACAACTCGATAAAATGCTGCTGGAAAGCATTGTACATCAAGATATAAGCACTATGCTACACTTTGAATTATCCCTTTTTTCTATTCACACAGCTTGTTCGTAGGAAGATGTTGATAGTTTACGTTTACATGGTAGAACACTGCAAACTACAGATAATAAAACAAAAGTTTCTAATTAATTGCGAAATGCGGTCGGATGCTCATTCTTAATTTAATTAAGTTGCTGGAACGAAACAATGTCTTAACTCTTCTGCAAATGACGTCTAAACGAGCCAGAATGCAATGAAATGTTCGTTACACATACATCTTCACAAAAACAGTATACTCAAGGTCTCTAAATTCAACCTCTAATCATGAGTCCAAAGTAACATTGAACAGTCGGGCAAAACAGTCCCCTTTCGGTCAAGCAAAACACACAACTGCGTCGACGGGCAGCTCGAGCGTCCGGGGTCTAGCACAGCCGCCAGCGCTGCGGGGAATAAAGCACCATCCGCCCGTGCGTGCGTGCGTGCGTCCGTGCGAGCGCCGCCGCCGCCGCCATGGCGATAAGGCTACGGTTATGACGCCGGCGGCGGCTGAGACGGAAGCTTAGCAGTTCCGCCAGTGGCGACGCGGTCGCCATGCGGTGCAGTACCTGCGCGGACCGCAAATTTCCGCTCTGTTCCGCTGCGCGGCGCCGCGCCGCGCCGCCGTGTCGCACTCCGCACATCTACTGCGATAGTCTCGGTCAGATCCCCCCACGAAGACTCGTGTTTCGTGCCAGAAAACGAAATGCAATGATTGGCAAAAAGGGAGAGTTGTCAGACTATTCACTTTTCGAGGTTCGTGCTGCGGAGGTGATGATCCATGTTGTCAACACATTGTATTGGTTTTCTTTAGAATCTGCAAGTTCCCGATATCCAATTTCGTCTCATCATCAACATTTTAATTTTATTTATGTATTTATTTACTTATTTATTTATTTATTTATTTATTTATTTATTTATTTATTTGGTTTTAATGGTTTCTTAAAAGTTGCTGTCGCTGAGGACTAAAAGTTGCTGTCACTGAGGATCCAAAGAGTAGATGATAGCTATAATGGTACTGAAATGTATGATGAAACAGGAGAAATGACAAAAAATAGGGCGTAACGGAACAACCCCGAGAACACTTGCTGGGAGCTCTCTTTGTCCATCACAAATTCTTCACAAACTGTCCGACGATCGAACACGAGACTTAGCGGTTAACAACGCATGTACTAGCCATTACGCCAAGAGTCTAGGCGCATACCGGGAGAACCGAGTTAGATTGTTGATCAGAGTAATCAATACAATGAACAGTGAAAACATCGTATATGACAACGGCATACTAAATAGCTATGGGATCGTCACGGAGCTTCACTATTGCGAAGACGGAAACGTATTCTCATGCAAGTGTTGAACTTATAATTGTGACAAATAATTATTCATATTATATTATTATTATTATTATTATTATTATATGTTAAAAGGTCAGTAAATGAACGCGATGAAAAAAAAAAAACTCCCAGGGATCGAGGTTCCCGTCAGCCGCAGCGCATACCGCCACCTGCTGCCGCTACGCCGTTCGTGCCCCTTCTCCCCACCACCATCACTTGACCCCACCCACCCTCTCCCTTTCTCCCCGCCCAACCTCCCCGACAGACGCTCTGGGGGGTAGATCACAGGTGGCCCTCCGCTGTCGTCAGCTAATTGCCCAAGTTCGCAGCTCAAAGCGCGGTGCCCCGGCAAGTCCCGCGATGTGCCTTTGTGATGTCGGGCAGCCCGCACGCTGCGCCTCGGAGCCTCAGCGCAGATCCCGCTAATCCCGCAGAGAAATCAGTTATTAAGTTCGTCGCAAAGGATTTCATTTTTTGAACGTCTGTAAAGGGTTCTCTCCCTACAAGTGCAGTCCCCAGAAGTTGTTTTTTTTTCTTTCTTTTGTTCTTCACAATCGTTTACAGAAATATTTAATAAGAAAAATAAGAATCTTCCTACCAAAACACAACTTCTCTTTTGAAAATTGTATAGTGAACGCGGTCATGCCTTTTGGTTCATAAGTAGGAAGGAGACAAGAAGGGAGGAAACCTCAATTCAGCACTGTATATCAACCCACCCACGCGCTCAGCCGTAAAATACACCCACACACACAAACACACAGATATACTTGCTCTACACACTCTAGAAAGGCGAGTTTCTAGCGTTTTCTCCCTGTTGTTCTCGACTCATAGAAAGTATATTTTCTGTGGGTTTTCTCCTCGCGCAGACATTTGTATACACTTCCTTCGCGAAGAAAAGCGCGAACTGACAGTTAAGAAAGGTTTTCTCTGATATGCTTGCGTGGTCGTCTCACACAAAAGAGGTTTATCTGCCAGCAATGTTTTGTTTTTTGTTTGGTTTTTCGTTACATGCTATCTTAACAGTTGCTTGGAAAATATGATTGTTGATGTGTTTAATTAAGTAGATACTTTTAAAATTATTAATTTATTTATTTAATTTTAAAGAAAAATGTTGTTGGTTGGCGAGTTGAATTACTTTATAATAAAGTAGTAGAATGTATCAATTAAACTATTGATCGACCACTTAAAATTCTGAATAAAGGAATTATACAAAAGAAATACAATGAAAAGCATTTAAATCTACTCGTAAGATGTACTTCTATAGACATCACAAAAATCACAGCCAATTCTCTGCACATTCTAGTGAATGTAAATAACATTGTTGTCATGTTTGTTACAATGAAATGATACATTTTCAAACTCACTCTATCTCCTAGAAAATGCACATTTATTGCCGTTCGTACAAGTTTTTGTACCTAATGAAAATTCTAAGAAAATTCTAAATTATAAAATTTTTATATAAAATCGTAATCTGATATCTTCACAGAAAAATATTATTTCTCTATCAACTGTAACATTACTTAATCCTAGATCACCTTTCGTAACAGCTCTCTGTAAATGGTCTACAGAGTCAAATGGTGCATCTAGATTCATTGATTCTTCATCAAGGATATTACTACATTATTCGTGCATGTGTTTAATTCTCGAGAGAATTTTGACAATAGTTACATTCATGTGAACACACAATATCTTCACTGTGAGACAATGCTGATTCAACAACTGAATCACAGATTATTTATACACTGGACAAAATAAACAGCATTATCAAGGAGAGTTAAGCGTACGTGGTGTAACAGTTTGATGCTTACATTGCTTGTTATGTCACAATCATAGCAATAAAAATTCCATATAGTAAATATTTTCACCAGGATCTTAAGTTAATAACGAATTGAAAGAGACATTTTGCAGCTTGTTGATGCTAATGGTCGTTTCATAGTACAGAAATCCATTAACGAAATTGTATCAACACAAGATAGTTGTGTAGATAGTTGTGTACGGTTGTCACCAAGATACATAATTCAATTACCTCTATAGAAATCTTTATTATGAATGATATAACCAATGTTTGAACAAGTTACTCATGAAAAGTAATATTTTTATCGAGGTTTCGAGAAGTTTCATTCCAACGATACAAATACGCATGGTCTTCAGAAATACGTTTTTTTAATACTCTTTCATATTACGACCCTCATTACTTCCATCTGGGTCACACACAATTATTTTAAAGACAAGTTTGAAAAAATATGTCTTTTTAGTTCTACAATAATCAATACAGTTTCAAAAGACTTCTAACACGAACAAAATACAAACATTATTCCGAAACCCTACAATAGTTCACCAAATTTTTACAACATATAGGTTACAAATTATTGCTCAACTCTTATTTAAAATTTGCATTGAAATGTGGGTCAAAAAGAGAAAATTATAGACGACTCAGAGCTTGACATCAACAATGTTTGTTAGGGAAACACGATAACGAGCGGAATGCACACGTATTCTTAGTATTGACGATAAACCACAAAATAGTTGAAACATTCATGTTCTGGCAGTCAGACAAGGGTAACCTATAAAATACATCAAATAAAACCATGATACAAACATTTTTTTTTCGAAAACGCTATTTTGAAATCAACGAAAGCGTGTATGAAAATATTTGCATAGCAAAGCAAAACGAAACAATATCCGCAATTTATCTACACATCCACCATTGCTTTTGTATTTATTATGTACACACGTGCAAGTTAGTGAGACGTGGCCAAACGGGAACGCATTAATGTTTGGAACGGTGAGTGTGCAGGGCGCCGAATGAGGAGGTTGGAAAGGGGGGGGGGACCAGAGTTCCCGAGCTCCCGGCAGCGAGCCGCACTTGGCGGAGCGCGGCGAGGCGTCAAAAACGCTGGCGCAAGCAGCGGAGCAGACGCGACGGAGAGGACGGGAGCGGAGGGACCAGTGGCACAGGAGATGGCGATGACGGTAGCCGTGCTGACAATAGGGTCTGGGAGGAGGGAAGCATGTGATGAGAAGGCCGCGTATTGCCTAGGGGAGAGAATTGTGGAGAGGGTTGGGTCGACGCTGCGGCGAGACAAGGCCGGGGCCAAGGACAGGAAGAGAAAAACGGGCAAGGACAAAGGACAGAGGGACGGGTGGTGGCAGTGGGGGCAGCAGAAATGATAGTGTGTTTGGGATTATACGAAATAGAGAGGTATTTTTACTCTCTATTTATTTACTAAACACAGGTCTTAAAGGTAGTGGGCGGTGATGGCAATGGGAATGGAAAATACAGAGGGTATAATGGCGATACCGTAAAGGCAGTTACGGCGTTGGCAGACGTGGAGGCGGTGGAGGTGCAGCAACGGTGACGGGGTTCGTTAACACGCGACCGCGCTGGAGATCGCTCAGCCGTCGTCGCGCAGAAATAACGATCGCTGGCGGTCGCTGGTGCTCGTTACGTGCGGACCACCGCCTCTTTTTCCTGCCTCTCCGCGACACCTCTTCCACCTTTCCTCTTCGCCTCCAGCGCCACAGTAGACATCGTACTTTTCTTGGTCACTGGGTCTCGTCATCTTTCCTTACACTTTCGGTTTTTCGTTTTCAGAAATGCTCCTCTCGCCTATCAATTTCACACTTCCCTATCGCAAAAATATACTCTTTTCTCATCCTTAGTCGTGTCTCGTCATTTCACTGTTTTGTCTCTTCTTTTCTTCCTTCTCTCCATGTTTAGCATCTTCCCTCTTCATAAAGCTATCCTTCTAGTTCTACCACTCGTTTTATCCTTTCCCATCGCAGTAACCGTAAGATCATTCTCCTCATTTGCGCCCTCTCCACCGCAATCACTCGTAATCCCCGCCGCCACCTTCGAGATCAACATCGCCTCGTCGCCGTCTCTGCCCGCATTACGCAGTCGACCACGCACGCATTTCACGCTCTTTTCATTTGCGGCCCCAATCAATCTGAATTCGCACGAACACGCAAGGTGCTATTCGAAAGCTCAGAAACCGCGACCAGCAAGCACAAGTTATTCGCAGGCATCAGAACTCAACGAAACAATTTATAAAATTAAGTGTAGATGTTAAACATGAATCACACGTACTTTCATCAGATGAAAGCGATTCCGATTATTCAAAAGGAAGAAAAAGAAAACATTTTGCTGGATCAATGCTGGCCACAACAATTATTTTCTGAAATGTCAAGCAATGAAAACAAGCAAGAGATAAAATGACACACTATGTCATACACTCACTTCCCCTCATCTCCATGGATTGTTACTTTACCGGTGTGCTTTATTTAACAGTTTCATATTAATTTCTAGTTAGCTATTTTGTTTTCGAATTACAGAGGTGAAACACGACAATTAATCTACGTTTTTCGTCTTACAAAATATTGAGCCATGGGAAAGACGTTTAATTTGTATTGTCAATTATAAAATAAACGAGGTTCAATACTTACTAGCTGATAATGACACAATTTGAAAGTTCACTTCTCCCCAAAAAATATCACAATTTCTGTTCACATATTCTTCAAAATTCTCAATTTTCAATTGGGTGACGTGTAAATGACAAAAATATTTTTAAAAGTATACCACAATCTTAACAGGATACAATATTACACGTAATCCAATTTTGAATAAAAATGCTGGCAGAAATATTTCAATAACAGTACAAAACATAAAACATTTTTAATTCCTTAAAATGAATATTGTACATTCGGGATAAATAATTTCAGATGAAGAAAACGCCAACAAGTTTCTTAAAATTTTAGTAATAAATAATGTATTTAAATTATTTTATTTCAACAGCACAGATATCAGAATAAAGTGTTTTATTTCCATTTCAATAATAGCCTGCATATCACCGGGACTTTGTGGGCATTCTCAGGACTCAGCGCTCTTCTCCGTTTGGGAGGTCATTTACGACCGGTATGAGCACTACAATTCTGACGGCTTGCTGGCCATGTAGGGAACCGCGCTCGATACAGGGCTGCCGTAATACGTACTCCAATTTCGTCAAATAACAAATTTGCGTTTTTCGTCGTTTGTATACAAAAATAGCTTTTTCCCCTTCGCAGTACTTAGAAATGTCCTCAGCGCTTGACCTCACTTCAAGTACAATCTTCATGGAGTTATAAAAGAAGAGAAATTGACAACAAACTGCTGTGCAGTAAAGAAACATTTATCACCGGTTGAGGTAGCATTTTTGCTGGTCCGGCGCTTTCCGATATTACCTCACCTGCCCAGAGACGTGCAGAATCTGCAAGGAAATGTGAATGAGAGGGACAGCGAGCGACAGAAACAGCAAGAACAACATAGGCACCAATTAAATCGTTTTTGAATGGGTTTCGGGGTGCCACAAACCCCATCAACACATTTTCGATCTTTTCGCTACTTTTTAGAAAATAACGAATAAATATAATTTAATGATATTTTTATCAGCGAATTTGTGGCTGAGGTGGTGCCCACATAATTCCACAACAATTTTATGATCATCAAACTTTACTTATTTGACTCAAACTGTAGGCCACATTAGTCCGAATACGGCCAATTTTACGTTAAAACGATATAAATAGACACTATGTATAAATTATAGCTATATTATGATTATTTCGTGGGTTGTATGATAATCGATCTATCAACTTTAAACGTGTTCTTCTACATCGTCTTAAAATAAAAGTAACAAGATCAGACAGAGGGCTCCACAAAACTCTGCAGGGGATTTGCAGGCAACTTCCAAATACTTTTGGCCTGCAGCTGTGTTAGCCGCTTGGGCTCATGTCTTCAGTGTCAGTCTTCACTCCATTCGATCAAACAAAAACGACGAAGAATACACTCCTTGTCATTCAGAAAGGCACATTCATTCCACGCTGATATATCCATCCCGAACTCAGCCTACAAGAAGTAAACAGCCAGTTCCAAATAAATCCTGGCTCTCCGGTGAACGTTCTTCAGCGGGAAGGCTTCTCAGAAGGACGGCGAAAAAGGTTACTGCGAAGCTCCGTAGGAAGCAAATAATGCGTTTAGGAAGCAAATGATATTAATAAAATGTAAATTTTATAATTTTAAGAATTTGAAGTTTATGAAACAAAAATCAAATCCTTCCTGCAACACATTATTCTTCATACTCTTCATTCCACGAAATGATATTATTTTGTTAATTGTGATTTCCTTTACTCTATATTCTGCTTGCGCTCAGAATGATAAATCAATTAATAACTACTTGATAATGATGATGATGATGAGATGAATCACGAAATAATAAAAGTATCATAAACCAGCTTCGTCGACAACAAATGACCATGCAATGACCAGTTTAAAACTCTTGGTTCCCAGAGTTATCATGCTAGCATAAACGTTATGTACTGCTTTTCGATAATTGTTTAAACAATAATATTTATAGGACATTAACCTATATTTCATCCAAATTTTTGTATAAATCCTGCAATTCGTAGCATTTATTGATAGTATCCAATGTATTAACTGAGCATCAATCTAACTCACTTTAAACTCGTCTGGGGGGCTTGAAAGGCGAAAGCCCTTCAAAACGACAATGACACAAAAAAGTTAAAATGTCTCTCCCAGTGTTACCGTTTACTTTCGCTTCATTTTCTTTACCTACAGACAATATTAAATTTCACAGCCATAACTGTCGCGTGCGTCACAATCTTAAACCTAATATACGCAGCTTTACTGGCATAGCCTTTCCTTTACTTGATTCATAACATCTCGTACATCATCCTGAATAACTACATTTTTCATTATTCTCTATTTATTCCTAGAATTTTGAAGCAAATACACCGTGTATTAAACAATGGAAAAAGTGCCCTCCTGTCATTTAGACTTCTCACTCTCCAAGAAAGTCTGCGCTTTAACGTCACTTCCGCCCTTGTCTTTAGAGATCATAGTGAAAAACGTAAACCACTTGTACTGTCTTCAAAATATCGATTTTGCCACCTTTACAACTACTTCAAAAAGTGGTGAAATTTACACTAGTAATTAACATTTTAACTGACAAATGACTTAAATTTCATCTCTAATATTTCAGCCGTTACTTCTAGCACCATCATTCTCTATATCTTATTACTTTATATTCACTCTTTGTCCATTCTTACTTTCCATACCACGCTACATGCCTTTCTTCAGCAAAGTATTGACCTTTGTTGTCAGCAATCATCTTTCACCCTCAATTGAGATATCACATTTCCAGGACACTTCGGAACCGCTATCGAAGGTTTCAACTACTCCTTCCATACCTCTCTAAATTCATGCTATGAACGGACGGATATAAGCGTATTCCCCATATTCCCCGCATTAATGTCAACTTTTGCATGTTCCCGTTCCAGTCGTTTCATCAATACCTGCAGAAACACGTTTCACCTTTTTCTCTCATCTGTTTTCGTTCAGATCCCCGTTCCATCCTCCAATGTCATCACAATCAGGGGCGCATCCCCTGCCGTTTAATCCCAGACGCCAGCGTCTCCAGCGGCAGGAAAACAGGTGCTTTGTATGCAAACGCAAGCAGGGAAACGGGCCTTAGGCGGACAGAAGGATGAAGGGAAGTGGGCCATGCCTCAGGCTAGCGCGAAGGCAAGAGAAGTGAGTCTAGTAAAGTGAGAAGGTAAAGTGAGATGCAGGCGAGTAAGAGTGTGTGAACGCAATTAACAGAACTAGTGAGGTTGAGAAAAGAGGCCGGGAATAGAGACGGTGATGGGACTCAGCGACGGGGCCAGCGACGGGGCCAGCGACGGGGCCAGCGACGGGACCAGCGACGGAGCCCGTTTTGGGGCCAGTGACGGGGCCAGTGAGGGGGCCAGTGATGGGGCCAGTGATGGGGCCAGTGATGGGGCCAGTGATGGGGCCAGTGATGGGGCCAGTGATGGGGCCAGTGATGGGGCCAGTGATGGGGTCAGTGAGGGGGCCAGTGATGGGGCCAGTGATGGGGCCAGTGATGGGGCCAGTGATGGGGCCAGTAATGGGGCCAGTGATGGGGCCAGTGATGGGGCCAGTAATGGGGCCAGTGATGGGGCCAGTAATGGGGCCAGTGATGGGGCCAGTGATGGGGCCAGTGATGGGGCCAGTGATGGGGCCAGTGACGGGGCCAGTGACGGGGCCAGTGAGGGGGCCAGTGATGGGGCCAGTGATGGGGCCAGTGATGGGGCCAGTGAGGGGGCCAGTGATAGGGCCAGTGATGGGGCCAGTGATGGGGCCAGTGATGGGGCCAGTGATGGGGCCAGTGATGGGGCCAGTGATGGGGCCAGTGATGGGGCCAGTGATGGGGCCAGTGATGGGGCCAGTGATGGGGCCAGTGATGGGGCCAGTGATGGGGCCAGTGATGGGGCCAGTGATGGGGCCAGTGATGGGGCCAGCGATGGGGCCAGCGATGGGGCCAGCGATGAAACCAGTGATGGGGCCAGCGATGGGGCAACAATGGGACCAGCGATGAAGCCGCAATAGAGCCAGCGGGGGGCCAGCTATGTGGCCAGTGATGAGGCCAGCAATGGGGCCAGCAATGGAGCCAGCCGGGAAATGCCTCTGAGAGAACAGAGAGGAAGCGAGAGCGGTTGTAAGGAGAGGCACTGCCGGAGGCTGATAACGCGGTGTTCCCCGTGTTCGTCAGACGAAGCTGAATCCGGACACCGCCGGCGCCTATTTCCGCAGCGCGGTTAAAAATATGGCGAGGAACCGTGGCCGCTCGCAGAAGATGGACGTCGTGAAAAGGAGACTGAAGAAAAAGCGTGCAGAACACGGAAAGAGCGTCAGATAGACTGTCTAGAAGGCATACGATGGAGTGAACGACTGAAGGTGATGAGGCGATAATAGAAACTTAAAATTTTGCTGTGAGAATGATTGTTTGTCAATTGAAAAATGCAGTTGTATGAATCACTCAGATATACATACACTGGACATTACCCATTAATTTACTGTTTATATCTTAACGCCGTCCTTTGTACGTCCGTTCAATTCTCTCCCATATTCCAGAAGCTTGATTTCGGCCACGATATTTGGGGCCCAAAAATCGAAACAATGCTGAAAATTGTATGTGTTGTTTAATCACACACAAAATGAAAAGTATGCATTGCACTGAAACGAAAAGTAAACCGTCACGTCAATTGAAAAGTTTTCTAAATATTTCGTTTTATAACATTTTCTGGAATTATTGTAAAGATTCCCGCAAATTTGATTTTTTCCACCTGTCGTATTCGATCAAACCGGGACAGTGATTTTGAATTTGAATTGGTTACCATGACAAGAGAGTTGTTATTAAACAATGTGTGTTTATTTCTCGATTCAGAAAATGAACACGGTAATAGATTTAAAATGAAATATTAAGTAAATGTGTGTGTATCAGTCAAAATACATATTAGTGTTGTCGATTTAGGGTCATCGTAGTGTATTACTTATGTTGTGAGTTTATTTCATGTGTATTTTTCGAATAATTTGATTACTGAAATCCTTCGCTTGCTGTTTGTGCCGAAAGATCACTAACAACTTCGTAAGTATGTGGCAATTTTACGTAAAATTTCACAATGAATGATAAAACTATAATTTGCATTTATAATTTTTTAATCGTTTGTAGTTAAAATATTTTGTTTAGTCATGGTATTGCTTTCCCTGTTTCAAAGTATTTGAAGTAATTTTCATTTGTGGTAATATTTACATTAGTGGCGATTTGTTCACATTATTGTATTTACGAGTACATTTGCTTTAAATAATGTCTAGTAAATTTTCTCGAGAACTCACTTTTCTGTAAAAACTAGCTCAATATTTCGCATTTTCAGAAAGACTCAAACACAATTTTTCTCAAAAATTGTTCCAAATTTTATCTTCAAACTTTTCGAACGGACGCATTGCACTCTTTAGTATGACGTAAAGTTAAATTTGGGGTATTATTTTGTTTTTGCAAAAATTCCATAAATGTAATTTTTTTGAAACATCTCTCACATCATTAATATGCACATTTCCAGCAAATTGTAAACACTATTGTATTTGTAAATTGATGTTCTTCAAATGACTTCAAATGAAGTGTTCCGTAAACTCAACATGTTCTGTGAAAAAGAGCTTCATGTTTCGCAGTTTTAGTAGCGCTTAAACGCCATTTTCTTAAAAACGGCTAAAAGTTTTTCCAAGAAAATTTCCATTTAGGAAGAAGTTAAGTGTTCTTTAATATTCTAAAAATTAATATTTCCGTTCTACCATTAGGAAACTGAAAAGTCAAGAAAATGTCAAAAAAATACTTTGGAAGGAAATAGATGGTAGCTGGCACGAGTATGTGGTAATTCCGAATACCTAACCCAGACCCAGGGAAATAGAAAACTAATACGGGAAAGTCTGTGCCATTCTGTAGCAGCACTAGTTGTGTTTAATTCAGTGTAACAGATTGTATTGTAGATTATACTGATTTGGAAGACCTCGTGTATTTTTTAAAATACCAATTATATACGCCTATAGTATAGGGTAAATAAAGTATGAATCAACTTTCGTTGAAAGGTTGTCATGCGAGTAATATCATGTATAGAACTATTTTATACAGCAAGCGAACTACAAATCAGAAAAATGCTGTAGTTAATACCACTGATAATAGAAATGAACTTAACAAGTAAGAATAATGAACTATACAATCAAGGTTCATATGGACGTTTAAAATAACTATCTAGACGAATGAGCTAATATATGGGGCGGTATCGAGGTGAAACATAAAGCCAAAAATATACGAGAACTAATTTGAAATAGTGAAGTACGATAAAAGGTAATTACTGAGAGAGGAATAATAAACCAAAATACAACATATTGATAACTCAGAATATTAGCACAAGCAGATTAGCTCATATTTCTCATATTTATTTAATGTGACATATTGAGTTCGTCACAACCCAGGGATCACAAAATGGTGATGTAAACACAGACAAAACACAACCGACGACCATTTCGTCTCTGTGTATGCCTTCCAGCCTGCAGCAGACATTATGCTCATCGTAAACTGCTTAAAGTTTACTCGTGTTTTAGCACACGGGTCATGCTGGTGAACTCCGACGTCCGTATGTTAGACATCAATTTACTAAACGCTTCAGAAACAGATGTTTATATTTTCGAATTTGCATGAATCAGAAGCGGACTTAGCCATGTGCCATCGATCGAGATTACATGTAAATATCGAGTTATCTTTACTGTACAGAATAATTTACATGTCCAATACATTCACTCAAAAAGAATGGTTTTAAGTATTTTCGGCTATAGCTATTCAGTATATTGGTTCTACACATTTATTAGCACTTGGGGCACGTTCAGACGTTTTTCTTTCCTTATACTTCTGAACAACACATTTAGACATTTAACCCATTTTGACAGTTAACAGAAAAGTAACTAAAGTGAAAATACGATACTTGATACGTGTGTATCAACTCGGGAACAAACAAATGAGTAATGTAATGAGTTGTTATGGAGGCAAGTTTGTTTGGAGTGACGCTGGAGAGAGTTCGAAAGAGATGGCCACATGACGATTATGTCGTGAGATTTAAAGAAAATACTTGTTCAAATACTCAATTAGTAGTGTCTTCAAGTGTTTAGACGATTGTCGAAACCTTGGGGATATAATTGTAATTAATATATTAATTTATGTCGGTGGTTCGAGAATACAGAATAATATATTTGCAGAAGTGGAGCTGGTAACAGTTTGCCGATTAGCCATTCAGAACTTACTAACAACATGTTCTTCTTACTTTCCCGTATACGTACGTATACACGGAGTGATATACGTAGTATAGGGAAAGTTATGTAATGCTGAGCGAAAAAATGGCCAATTTTCGGCGGAAAAAAATTAATTGCCGCGCCGTGAAAACGAACTAGTGGTGCTACAGAATGGCACAGACTTTCCCATATTAGTTTTCTATTTCCTTGGGTCTCCGCTAGCTATTCGGAATTGCCACAAACTCTTTCTTGCCAGCTGTCATCTATCACCGCCAAAATTTTTCGGTTTTCTATTGGCAGAACGGAAACATTAATTTTGGAATATTAAAGAACACAAAAACCTAGTCATAAATGGCAATTTTTTTAAAATTATGTGCCGTTTAAGAGAAAATGGCGTTTTAGCGCTACTAAAAATGCGAAATTTGAAGCTCATTTCCACACAAAATTTTTGAGTTTTCAAAATACTTTATTTAAAGTTATTTCAAGCACTTACACTCACAAATATAATAATGTTTACAAATTGCTGGTAATGTGAATATTCAAGATGTGAGAGATCTTTCAAAAAAATTACAATTATGTAATTTTTGAAAAAACAAAAAAATAACTCAAAATAAACTTTACGCTATACTAAAGAGAAGAATTAGTACTATCCGTTACAAAAATTTGAAGAAAAAATTTGCAGCCATATATGGGAAAATGGCGTTTGAGCGTTTCTGAAAATGCGACATTTTGAGCTACTTTTCACAGAAAACGGTTGTGTTTTCGAGAAACATTACTTGACATTATTTAAAGTACACGTACTCGTAAATAAAATAATGTGAACACATTGCCGCAAATGTAAATATTATCGACGTGAGAAACATGTGAAAAAATTTACATTTTTGTAATTTTTGAAAAACCCAACCTATAGAGCAATATGACTTTTACGTCATCTGATAGAGTACATTTACCACTATCCCTACCTACAGTTTAAAGAAAAAATTGAGTGCCGTTTTGAGAAAATCTTGTTTTTGTAATTTTTTAAAATTGCACATATTGCACGCAATATTGCGCGAAAACTACTAAAATTTTCAGAACTATGTACATGACCTTAAACAAAGAACTCACTTTGGAGAGCACATTTTATTTGAAGGAAAAATCTCTATCTTCAATTTTGTAGCTGGAGAATGACGCCGAAAAAAATTCAAACTTTCAAAATTTTCGAAAATTCAGTTATTCGTGAAAATCGTACCTATTTCATGTTAATAAGTGTATTTTACTCTATGCAATAGAAGAAATTTAAAGAAAAAATTCGGAGCCGTTTTTGAGAAAATTTTGAAAGTGCCCGGGAGGATTCATATAAAGTACCTCCAAATTTTGAAGAATCTTTTTCATAATCTCAAAGCTTTGAGTAGAATCAGGTCGACCGGGGAATATCCATTTTGGAAGAAATCGTACGTATGGTTTAGGCGCTAGCAGTGTTCACAGACGGACAGACAGACGGACGTTTTCCTTTTAATTGGGTTTTCGGTACCAAGGACCTAGAAAACAGGGTTTCTGGCTACACCACGTGATAGGAGATTTTTTTGTCTTAATTTAGCAACTGGTTTTATCCACTCCAAGTTTCGCATTTTTAGTAGCGCTAAAACGCCATTTTCTCTCAAACGGCACATAATTTTTAAAAGAAAATTGCCATTTATGACTTGGTTTTTGTGTTCTTTAATATTCTAAAATTAATGTTTCTGTTCTACGAATATGAAGCCGAAAAATAAAGAAAATGACAAAAAAATGTACTTTTGGCGGTGATAGATGACAGCTGGCAAGAAAGAGTTTGTGGCAATTCCGAATAGCTAGCGAAGACCCAAGGAAATAGAAAACTAATACGGGAAAATCTGTGCCATTCTGTAGCACCACTAGTTTGGAATTTTAAGCGTTTTATTCGACAACCCACAAGAATGAGAAGAACGGAGAACGATCCTTTGACCATGTTTCCACTAGTGATGACAATTGGTACCTGGCCTCTGAGTATTTGAATTGGACCTCGCGCTTTTGCGCGACTATATTCAACCGTAGACGGAGGGACAAAGAAACCAGAGGTGCTAATGTAATCGTACACGCGGTTGAACACACTGAGTTCACTGGACCAATCAGAATGCGCTTACGTACTTGCTGCCCACCAGTCTGCATTGATATTGGTTCGAGCTGCGTCGCGAAACGGAATGCAGAGGAATATTAGAGATTCGACGTCGAATTTGGGTGTCCCATTTTTTTTCTGTCTACTTCTATTATATCTGTGTCCAATGGAGAAAAGCGCTTCTGTCTGAGCATGACTGATGGACGTGTGCGTTTGCGCTCGCAGTTTGAAGAGCGACCCCAAGAAACATGTAACGATCTCAGATCTCTTGGTCTAACTCCAGGCACAATAGCATAGCATAGGAAACCGTCCTGTACAATGACCAGATTCGTCTCGTCAAGTTAACAGGACTCCGACCGCTGCAGCATATTTTCAGCAGATTATTGAGACAGTCACACTTCCCTCCATTCAGAACCACATCATTTACAGCAGGATTACACTAGTCCCGATGTTGCGCTGGTCACACAAGAGGGCAGGAGTACGTGCGTTAATTTGTATCCTGCAAGATCTGCAGATCTTCCTTGAACGAGCACGTGAGGACCTGCATGGGAAAATATATCACCAAACTTCTACGACGAAAAGTTGGCTGTTCAGCTTGTGTAGGTGTGGAATGTTCTATCGCAGCACTACATTCAAAATCTTCACAATACTAAGGAAGTCATATTCATATTGTGACCAGCCTCTATTGTGAATTACCTAACCAAAAAACCTAAACGGTATCAGCATCTTGAGGAGGCATCCTATCTTGAAGACATCATTTTCCGTCCATCCAAGAAGAATAATATCGCCGGTCCAGTTTTCTGTTTTTCGCGAGACCTCTTCTTGTATTTCTCTGGCAAGTCTCATTTTATAATACTTTAATGAAAATGGTCAAACTGTATTCAGCTTAGCATTTTCGTTGATGACGTATCTTTTACGAGTTGTTCATAATAAAAAGATTTTCGTGAAAGCTGAACTGATCTTCATATGACTACCCAAGTGCTTTCTGAATTGAACCAACAAATATCTCCAAATGTCCTAACCACCAATGATAATTTTCTAACCAGTAGAGACTCGATTCATTGTTGTGTCTGATTAGACGAACCCACTACTTCTCAGTTATCAGTTGCTCACACTTCAGTACAAAAGTCTCATGGTGCCACGCGTTCTTGACTTGTCAATTTAAATTCGTCGTAATAGTCAGATTCAAGTGATCCTCTTCACGTCAATTCTCTGGGCATGGAGTGAGATGACTCTCCGCCAGGCACTGACAAAATTTAAAAAATCATCTTCCAGTTTTTCTGCCAATATCAAAAAGAAAAGGGAGGCACAACAAGGACCACAGGACCAACCATGAATTCGCCTCGGATTCAGCAGACAATAATATGTCGCCAGGTAAAAGAAGCTTAAGCTTCTAAACTAAACAAAGAATGAAATAAGAAACTACCGTTGGCCAAAAAACAAAAGAACACCCAGTAGATAATGGAAAAACTCAGAAAAGCACTTATTATGCTAAAGTTCGCGCTGCAGTCTGCCAAGGAGAAAATCAAAATATGTGTCAGCTTGAGGCACAACAGTGCTCTACGGATGTATAAAATACCATTTACGATTTAGGCACGATGGTAACATATCTTACGTGCGCCTGATTTCCTTGCGGCGCATTCTACAAACTTAAAATGGTTTCATCCTAAATCTGTTTGAATCACTCCTAAAGAGTAATTCCCTAGTTTGTTTATGAAATTTCGTGACAAAAAGAATAATAAATGGTACAAAACTTTCATTATTTCTTAGCCTCGTATATTCTGAAGATAAATGCGTCAAATCACTCCTGAATACATGTGCATTGTAACTATCATCCAATGCCAGACGAAAGGCACTCACTATGAGACAAACATTACTTGAAAGTTAAAAACCTAGTTCGTATGAAGGGCAAGAGCGAAGAACAAAAAATCTACAATATTTACAAATATTTCCTTCCTTGCCACAATAACTAAGAAAAAAAGAAAAATGTTAAAGCCACGTTTCTACATCTGACACAGAGATAAAAAAATATCATAAGCACATTTGTGGAGAATCAGAGACACTTTACGAGTGAAATCAATATTTGATGTAGGCTCCTCATCGTAATTGTTTATTTTGGCATAAAGCTTTTTCGGCCGCATTGCGGCCATCTTCAGTGCTACAAAATAATGATAATAATAATAATAATAATAATAATAATAATAATAATAATAATAATAATATATCTAAATCTAAAAGGATCTTCCGGTTTGGCCAATATATTTAGCATTGCAACTACCAATAATGGCTACAACGACTGTCTTATTGACAACCTTATCAAAAGAAAAACTATCTCCCTTAACACAAAAACATTAACTTCACTGACTCCCACGCACACAACACACACGCACACCAGATACACCATCCCCTTCTTTGGAACATTGTCACTCAAAATTGCCAAAAAGCTCAGTCAATTCGACATACACGTCACATTCAGCACACCAACCTGTCTCCACACCACACTCTCCCACAACAAAGATCCGATCCCCAAGCCTCTATCATGTGGGGTGTACTCCATCTCCTGTGGTAGTTGCAATGCTAAATATATTGGCCAAACCGGAAGATCCTTTAAACAAAGGATCAAAGAACACAGACAAGCTCTCACACAAAAAACCACACATTCACACTTTGCCAACCATCTATTAGAACAAGGACACTCGTTCAATGCAGACACTGACGTCAAAATTTTAGAAATTGAAAACAGATACACACATAGACTTAAACTAGAAGCAATACACATTAATAATTTATTAAACAATCCCCAACACGCTATTTTAAATGAACAGATTCCTTCTCTCTCCCCTCTTCTGAAACTGGCCGCTTCCAAAGCACATTAACCCCTCTGCCTGCCTCTTTTCCGCCACCCGCCGGGGCCTTTCCCGCAATGGCCATTTCCTAGAAAAAACCCCGCGTTCTCCCCTACCTCCATTGAACGTTTCCTTTAAATAGCGTATAATGCCTTCGCCCTTCGCTGTCTTGTCTGGACTGAGACCCACAGCCGCCTCTAAGAGGTATGTCAGTTTGCTCACCTAAATTTATTAATTCATTTATTTATTTAGTTACATATTTATTCATTTTCTATTTTCACCTCTTTTCAAAATGTACATTTGTTATTCAAAATTATGTTTCCATCTACACATTTTATATTATACTTTTCCAGTTTTATTTCACTCCAGTTTGCTTCATAATATTATTTGTAATAGACTCCATTTATTTTATTTTATTTTCATTTGTCATTTAAAAAAAATATATATGTCAATTTCACATTTTACATCTCTTTAAAATCCAATTCTTGAAAGTTTTTAATTCTTTAAAAGTTTTAAATTTTTTGTAATTTAGATATATTATTATTATTATTATCATTATTTTGTAGCACTGAAGATGGCCGCAATGCGGCCGAAAAAGCTTTATGCCAAAATAAACAATTACGATGAGGAGCCTACATCAAATATTGATTTCGATGATAGCATCGTAAATGCCACACCATTTCCTACTACTACTTTACGAGTGACCATTCTTAACAGGTTTCAAGTAAACATTTCTCTCAACATAGTTTTCAAGTTATTTTCTTCTCTTCACAAGTTTCAATTGGGCATCCAGGATGTAAGAGGATTAACAGCAGCTACAACAGATCCGTAAGTACGGTTTACTACCCACCACATAGAAACATTTCATGATATTGAGCCTATAGATTTGCAGCGCGAAGTCTAAATGCCTCCCCCCGCCCGCGAGGACGATCGGCGGCGCTGTCAGCCGCAGGGCCTGCCCGCGAATAAAACCGCCTTCTCTGCTCCCATGCAGCAGACCCTTCCCGCTGACGTCATAATAGAGGACGACGGCGCGCGGGGGCGCGTGGACGCGGGCCTCGCCGGGGCAGCTTTGGAGGCGCTGCTGACGTAGGCGGCGTGGCTCGCGAATCTGCTGCGCCCTCCTGTACATCTCTGGCACTATTTTCGTCCCACGTCTCTGGCAGGAAGATTTGTTTGTTGGGGTCGACGCGGAGAAATTTTCATATATGTCACTGGCAAATGGAGTTTTTATTTCGCCTCACGATGAATATGGTATTTCTGAAAAATATAATTAAAAATAATGGAAAGAAATCGGAAATGGTGAAAAATTTAACAAACATTTTTCCATTTTGTTAACAGGATTGGTTTCTGTTTTAATACATTCGAGATAAAACGGAATAAATCAATATTTTTCAATGAACTTATTTCTTTTTATTGCTATTTTCCTACAGTGAATGACAGAAGGAAGACAAATTGACATCGTGCGAGTAGCATAGTAGTGTGCATAGCGTTCGGGCTCATTTCTGTGCTCCTTCCTTGCAGCCACCCCCAGAAAGGTAATTCTTACATGCCTGAACTTCGCTGCTTACCTTAAGATTAAATAAGGTTTGGCGTTCTCCAGTGAAATGTAAAAACTTCACGCTAATTATTTTATTTACAAAGTCAGGTTTATTTCACAAAGTATTTTGAAAAAAAAATAGCATTTGAAAGTATGCGTTGCGCAGCCTCACGGTTGCTTTGTGAAAATCACGAGCCTCTTAATCTACTTACATACGCGTAGCGAAGAGTCAACTGGACCGCCGCAAAGAAAGGAAAGTCGGGCCGCAAGCATGCCCAACGCTAGAAAGAAAACCAGTTCCTTTCCTACACGAGAACGCTCGGACGACTGTACGATCCCCCTTGGCGCACGTACACTAGTATCAGCACGGTGACGAAAAATAACATTTGGAACATAAATATTTGGCATAAGGAACGAATAAATATCTTTAATTCTGGATCGCATAAAAGCATTATAAAGCCTTAAGATTTAAGCTTATTGAAAGAAAACTAATGAAGAGAGATGTTAGATAAAGTTGCTGACTTGATCTTCAAGGTTCAAAAGTCTACTAACGATTTTCATTATTTATTTAGTTTCATTTTACAATTCAGAAAACGCTCTTCTATGCATTGGTGCGCAATTTCAAAACAAAATTTATTTTTCCATTAAATATGATAATAGGGAGAATTTAACTAACGAATTTCAGAGATCATTCCCAAAGAAATAGAATCAGTGTAATTATAAAAGACTGGTAAATAAGTACATTGATGTGAAGGGAATGGCTTTTTATGAAATTCTAATTATTAAAAGACAAAGCATTCAAGGTGATCACTTTGTTTTAATTAACACAAATCACTCAGTTAAATACATCTTTTCTAATTAAAATGCACTACCTTTTAACAGGAAGTAAATAACGACCGAATCTATTAGAGGGAGCTAAAAAGTCTCTAGGCATAGATTCCACCCGTCCCATAACTTTGAAAGCCCTCAAAACATATTTTCAGCAAACTTGTAGTTGGCACGGCGACTTAAAGCTCACCCTCCATTAAGCCGCTCGCATTAATTTCCTGTTTCCGCACCTGCCGCGCGCTTCTTCGCAGCCGCTTGAGCCCCAGCGTGCGTCCGCGCGGGTGGCCTGCGGCGGGCCCTGTTGCCAAGCCGCCTGGACCCCTGCCGATCCGCGCCGCGCCGCGCCACGGGCCCTTCGAGGGGGTTGCGTTAATCCAAATCTCACTCAACGACTCTGCCTCCGAAGCAAGGCGGTCCATGATTTTCAGGTCTTCGAACTCTCGACCGAGCTCTCAAATTAGCAACGCTAGAAAATAATCGAAGGAATGTATTCACAAATATGCCACAACTGTTTCGATTTCTCAGAACGAAAATGTAAAAATCGAAGACTACATTTTAGCCGCTAAACACCAAGGCTACTTTTCATTTCAAATTCGATAATATTTTATCGCATTTCAAGAAAAATTGGCGAAACGAACCTTTTTTCATTGAATTTTCACCTTGTTATACAAACTTTCCTTAAATAGTTTTGAAACAAAAACGTTTTCGGAGAGTGGAATAAATTTTCAATCTACCCTCCCGCACTAATCATCGACATTTATTTATTTCATTTAATTTAAAAATAATGCAATTTATTTGTTTTTTAAATGAAAGCGTACACGTTAAGTACAGAAACTGTCAGTCCGAGTACCAGTTTATCTGTCCGTCCCTGACGTCACCGCTGGCGATGCGGGAATAACTTATTACAATTTAGGTGCATTTTAGGGGGCATTACAATTTTAGTAAAGAATTAACAAATTTGGAAGACTCTCCGATTCATTTGTTCTCAGCCAAGTGACTACTCAATTTAGATTAGCATTGTGTGATTTTTGTTTTTTTTACTACTCGTATATGGTTTGAATAATAGGGCGTAGTCTCATCTTACAAATTTAATTTTGATAAATGGATTTTCGAGATTGTTGCTAGCTACAGAGGAAGCTAGTGACCACTGGCGCCCAGGTTGCTGAACAGTTGTGTGTAAATACATTTAGGATAAAACTGAGTCTTCCTCTTCAAAGCACAGAAACATAATCATACACACTTTCTACTGTTGGAGCTTGAATTTAAGACTTCAAAATATTAAAAATACACACCAAAAAAGAACAAAATGTACGACCACTGGCAATAGCATTTTTCAATAGCATTAGGACTAGAAATTTCTCACACCAAATAAAATTATAGGAAACGTAACATTTCGAAACAGGGATTAAATGCAGAGTCTAGTATTAATCAGAGGTTTAATATGGTGGAATACACAAAACGCTGATAGAAAACGGAAAACCATGCCGAAATAACGAGACATAATTGCAATAGTAAAGTATTAATTAGACTCTTGCCAAATCTCGCCCATTCTGCTTAAAGACTCTTACAAGATACCGTAACTGCGAAATTCAAGGTGTAAAATATTGTGCAAATCTCTGACTTCACGATGCATGACGCTGCGAGTTGCTAAGTAGCAAAAAGGGAAAGCCATTCCAGCTACCGTCTCGGGCAGTACGTCAATCCACGCACGGGTTGCCGCCACACCTCCATGCGCTCGGTGGTGGGAGTGACCAGCAGAGAATTTGTTGATTGATTGATTTATTATTTTGTGTTTCCGCGTTTGTGGACTTCAGTAGCCATTGTTATCCCCATAAGTGTAGAGCATGTTATATCATGTGCATGATACGGAGCTGTTCCTCCACTAATGGATCGCGAGAACTGGTGCCGACCTACTCAACCGCTTGAAGGATATCCCCTCCAGGAGACTCCGCAACCGCAGCACCGTCCTAGTCGGGACAAGCCCACGCTCCTAACAGCACAGTGAATGCAAGTATACGTGTGTGTAAGGGAAGAGGAAAGGAGAAGGAAAGTGTGTAAGGGAAGAGAAAAGGAGAAATGAAAAATCACCCGCAGTCCATGGCCCGTTTGTGAGAACAGCTCCGGCATTCGCCTGATATTGATCGGAGAAACTACAGAAAACTACCGATCAGAACAGTCAGTTTCAAGTATTCTTCTGACAGCGACTTAATTCAACCTCTAGCTAGAGTTGAAAATCCGTCTCCATCGGGATTCGAACCTTCACGGCCCCTGCAGTGGCCCAGTCGTCGCCCTGAGCCACGTCAGGGGCGCGTGCAGGCTGCCACCCGAGCGACGACGGCTCCGCGCGCGTGCGGCTCATGAAGGGCCGTTTATGAGCGTCTAAATTAAGACTCCGCGCGCGCACGCGCCCGCGTCCGCGTGAGGCGCAACGCCGCGACGCGCCGGCAGTTTTTGTAAGCGCTTCGACGCTCGCTTCTCCGGCACTAACAAAACTACCGCCAACCACTACAACTATACCCCCTTCACAACGGCAGCATCACCAACACCAACACCACCATCTCATTAACCTTTCAACACCACACCGCCACCAAAACCAACACAACGCCGCTACCACTACCACCACCACCTCTAACAATATCACCACCACCCATTACTACCACCACCATTCTGTCCACCACTCGGCTGTCCACCACCACCGCATGCGCCCGGGTCCGCGCTGCCCTCACTAGCCCTTACTAGCCCCTCACTAGCCCACGTGCCTATTCAAGAGGCCTCAGGTTTATGTCATGGTCTGCAGAGACTGCAGCCCGGAGTTCCACAAACCGAAGAAGGAAAAAACGTAAAAGAAATCTAGGATTAAGAAAAATACACATTTAATCTTTTTTTTATATCCTCAAAAGATTTTGCGACAATCACAAAAACTGTAGAAAGTGTGATGTCGGAGCACTTTCACATTCGCACGACACAAATCGTAGCAGTAGATATATTATTACATTGAGAAGTTACATATTTTTACTTTCCCGTGTACGTAAGTATATACGGAGAGGAGTATATACGTAGTATACGGAAAGTTATGTAATTCTGCGCGAAAAAACGGCGAATTTTCTTCTTAAATCTCTTACTGCAGGGCCCCGGTAACGAAAAAGTGGATAAATCCAGTTCATAAATTAAGAAAAAATCTCCTAACACGTGGTGCAGCCAGAATCCCTGTTTTGTGGGTTCTTGATACCGAAAAAACAACTGAAAGCAAAACGTCTGTCCGCCTGTCTGTGAACAACGCTGGCGACTAAATCGTTCAGCCGATTTTCTCCAAAATTGATACTCCCGGATCGATCTGACTGATCTTGTGGCCCCTTGAATTTGAAACCAATATTTTAATTTTAGTGGTAATTTACATGAAGGCCCTGTAACATTTTCAAAAATTTTCTCAAAAATGGCGCCAACAATTTAGTCTAAATTTTGTTGTTGGATAGTTGTTTTGTTGTTGGCCATTTAAGAGAACGGCGTAGGTCTCATGTTGGTTGAAAACTCTGATTTTTCGAAAATAGAAAAAATTCAAAAGTTTTCGGCATTTCCTGCAACTACAATTATGAAGATATTTTTTTTTCTTAATGAAACGCATAAAAACAAGTTCAAGTTCAATTTTTCAAAAACACAAGAATTGTTTGCGAAAGTGTCAGACTATTTTTTTATTTTCTTTAAACCATTTTTTTAAACCGCTCATCGTTTTTTTAATAAATTGGGACCTGTGATAGCATAAAGAAAGCTTAAGAGGTTTCACGTTTGTTGAAATGCCTGATTTTGCAAAAATTTTAAAAAATTAAAAAATGTTCGGCGACTTTCTACAACTACAATTGTGAAGATACAATTGTTTTTCTTAATGAAATATTCTCATAAAAAACAGGTCTTCAAATAAGGTCATGTTGAATTTTTTGAAAAAATAGTTTTTCGATAATTTCGTGACAAACTTAATAGCCCGCTACACATTTACTGCGCTTCAGACAGCTGGATGTGTCGTAAATTAGAATTTGCAATTTTGTATATTATTTCTTTGTTCATTTCTTACATTCGACCTTCTGTTTCTACATTTACACATTCATCTTTCAGAAATTATTTATTTTGAAATATTTGAAATAAAAATTACTAGCTCTCACAGAATAGCGACAATGCAGGGACAACAATGGAATTCCGCTCGTAAATTTCTGTGAATTACGTGTCATTGTTGTGACGATGTAGCTGTATGAAAAGGAGTTACAATAGTCAAATTTATGTTGATATTTGCAAGAAAATATTTAGTTTTCGCACCAAATGCTGTACCATTTGTAGTGAGCAGAGTATTTTTACATGGTTTTAGAATACTCTTCTCTAATTATGGCCCTATGACATGCATTTCTATATTGTCCGGGGTATCAGGCTTCTTTTCCAATACAAGTTTATAAAACTTTTGTATTATATTTTTATGCAGTTGTAGAATTCACATAGTTCTGACAACACTGCAATGGAATCTGTGAGTTGTTCGCTTCCTGGTTGAATTAGACGTTTTCAAATAAGAGCTAAGATGTTAGTAGCGCAGAAAGTGCAATATTTGCTATATATACTACGTACAATATATACTACGTAGCTGTTTCCAATAACGCGGGAAAGTATGGGCTGTTGTAGCACCACTAGTTTGTACATATAACAGAAAATATCGCAATACGCAGAAATAGTGATCGATAATATATTCCGATTTGATGAATACAAAGCGTTCAAGCATTACATACTGAATTCCTTTAAATAAATATGCATTGTATCTGAGGAAGTTTGGAAGTCACGTGAATTTTACTCTTACAGAACTGAGTGTGAGATACTTCTATAGACCGTTCAAACAGTATATAGACATTGTAAGTTCGTTTGCTTACTGTAAACCCGCACGAGATCGCGCCATAAGTCCATATCGAACACCAGAGTACAGACATTATTAAAGGAGGTCTCGTTTACTTTCCGTCAGACGATATTTCGTCTCCTTGGTCACGATGTTCCTTCACCCTGGGCAGTTCTTGTTTTTCCCTCCATGGTCCTTGGACTACGGCAAACAAAAAGTTTTCGTTCTCGGATACGCTTTTTTGAAGAGATATGTTTTTACTTCTCACATCTTCAACTGCACTCACCCACTCACTCACTCCGTGTTCTTCCTTCAAGACATCTCCATGTATTGGCTTAAGAGATTGCTCTCATCCCGACACAACATACACAGAGTTCTCCGAATGACAAGGTTATCTCTGACTCGAAGGAAATTTTGCAGGGTATTTTGAAAGTTTGGAGATGTACAGTTCTATATCATTCAATGGAAGATTTTCTACGAGTCTAATTTGTAAACAGTTTTAAAATGTTGCACAGATGACAAAGGAGGTTTGAAGGTGTCAAAACAATACTTTCCCCAAAATTGTCAGACAGAACCTCGTCATTCTAAATGCATGAAAGGAAACAAATTTTATTTCCCAACGCCAATGAAGGATAAGCACAGACACGATTCGGATGAACAGGGATTGTTCTATACTACCCTAGTTCTTTCCTCCAACCCCAGTAAGTTTCATTGAAAAAAAAAAATCAAACTCACGAAAAAAAGTGCTAATAATATGATCAACGGGAACCTGTCTTGGAATCCAAAACTTCCAAGAAAAAAGGTCTCAAGAGTGATATACTTTTATATAAATATTGTCGGTTCGTAGTTACAAATTTCTTAGGTCGAAGTTTCGAATTCAGTCGGTGACGAATTGTCGACAACATATAAATAGCCGGGACGAATGATGCCACTGCTTGAAAGGTAATTTTGAAGACCATGTACCCAGATCGGTTGTGATTTTTCTTCCCATCAATTCCAAACGGGACTTAACAAACAACGGGTCACGCGCTATCCTTCCTTCCCTGGCCTGTCCTCATTCCCACCTTTAATGGCGTTTCTCTATCCCCTACGGCCTATCCTCCGCAATCTAACGAGTCTACGAGAACTGCAAGTTTGTAGAAGGTAGACCAAGACTTGAACTAGACAGTAGTGCCACAGGAAGAAACGGTAACAAACGGTAGCTACCTACAAGGATTTGTATAATTTCGTAAAAATATTTATAATATTGTTTTATAAAATGACCCGTCCATGTCCCCAACTATTTCTCCGGAACAAAAAAAAGAAACAGCATGGCCACTAACCTCGTTTCCGAATCTCCACACAAGAAAGAATAAAGAAAGCAAAAAGGAAACTGACGAAAGGTTCTCAACTCTTGAGTCTTTCGGCGAACAAGAGGAAATTTAGCTCAGCACAACCAACCCCAAATTACACATGAGGCTGCGTGGCATTGTCGTGCAGACGCGCGCAGGCGGTAGCAGCGTGCGCTCTGCACAGCGCCGGCGCGGCGCGGCGCGGGGTGGCGTCCCTTCCGCTGCTCTCTCACGGGGCGGCGAGATGGCTTTTGCTTCCGGCGCGCGATGCAAACAACTGTCCTCTGCGTCTTCCGCGTAAAATACGGCGCGTCACGAGCCTACGTTTCTGACTTGCCACTTGGCCTCTTTAATGACAAATTAAGTGTGTAGTTCTTCGTTCGCGAAGAGTAGAAGTGAAGAAGAAATAGAGAATGTGTCTGCAAGAACCACTTCACGTCATAAAGATAAAATTTGTTCAGATTAACAACATTTTCAGCAATTAATGAGCCAACATTTACACAAAAGAAAGGGTCGATTTGAAACTGCATGGAAATTATGGAAACACTAGCTTACAGACGGAAAAACAATGCAAAATGTTAAAACCAGAAAACAATGCAATTGTCATTTGAAACAAATGTTCAATAAAGGTTTGTTCAGTACTACAGACAGACGTCTATGGAACAATTCACAAAGTTCCTTAAAAACATTTGATATAATTATACTATCTTCCTTGACAATTTGTTGTTTTTTTACGCTTTCCTTGATCACAATAATATTAGAATATAGTCACAATAATATTAGAAAAGCCTTTTAGTCTTGAGAAAGGTACGTAAAGTTATCCATGGGAAAATACACGATCCGGCAAGTACAACCCTATTCTTTGCAATACTTGACATTGAAATTGCAACGCAATAATTATCGAGAAGCGCTGAACCAGTAAAAATGTAATAGAATATCCAAGAAGATCTCATCTATTAAGGAGTGCGAAACATTTCTTTGAGGCCTTTGGCCCCAATATTCCAGAGTTTAATGCCCTGGAACGCTTCGTTTCGGACTTGTATACCTATGCTGATTTTAACAGATGTCGGGAGTGTTGCGGGTTGCATTCGATGTGAATAAGTAATGTTTATTTTTCAAGAAATCCTTCATATTTTTTTAAGATTAAGTGTAATTCGTCACGTCTTCGTGAAATTATCTTTCTTTGGAGACACTTATAAGATTGGTTGAGTGTGAATGCCTCAAAATTAATGTATACTACTGAAATAAAATGGGGGAGAATTGCAGGTGAGGAAATCGGGGGAAATGTTAGGTTACTGTTAATTATCTCTAATTGGAAAAAGTGTCTTAGACTACTTTCATTTTCAAGGAGATAAAATATATTTTAAAAAATCTATCACGGTGAATGTACAATAACCGGAGAGGTCGGAATGGAGGACTATTACCGTTTTGTGAATAGAAATAACATTTTTAGTTAATTGTTCTGAATGCTTTCAAAATATATTTGAACGATTTTTAACGATAATGTTCGTCGGATAAGTGTAGCGACACATTAATGAATGAATAAATTAATCAGTCAATCAATCAACGATGTTGACGGTGAGTGAATACTGAAATAATGAGTGTAAAAGAGAGGCAGGTACAATGGGTAAATCATCAAGAAAACTGCCTTTTACCTGCTTTGTCCACAACACATTGCACATTTGATTAGTTACAAGTGAGACCGAGGTGCTTGAACAACTGTACTGCGTATCACTCACAAAGATGCGAGCCAAAACTCAAGTCTCCAAGGAACTCTGAGACAAAGTTAACAAATTCTCAGAAGGTCACAGCCTTTCACCCCTTCCGAGGTTGGTCGAGCCACAGGTGTGCTCAGCCCTTGGCTGAAGCGTCACTGCAGAACGAAGGACAATCGAATTCAGGTGAAGGTCTCAGGCCGTAATGGATGTAATTAGCGTGGCTTCATCTAAGAAAGATGAATTAATTCTCAAAAGAAACATTCAAAATGAACAAATTTCAAAATTCATTAACAAGGAGCTCATTATCTTCTTCAGATTAACTGAAAATTAACTGAAAGTACTTTGTTTGGAATGTTAAAAAACCTAAATATGAAAAATACTTACCCACGATATTCTAGGAAATAAGTAATACTCGTAATTAGCGTAGTTGCCAACACACGTTTGTGACAGGAAAAAAATCAAAGACTTTAAAAGTCAATAGATGAAAGGTTATGAAACAGGGCGAAAATACGAAACCGCAAATACAAGAAATATTCACGACACGGCGAACCAATTTTTTATGGAGAAAAAAGTTCGAGTGATAATGATGCTCATTGTACAACAACATGATGAGACATATACGTACGGCACAACGAAGATCGCTTCTAAAAGAAATGGCCAGGTGACATTTCCAGCCGCCGCCGGCGCCTCCGCTACTTCCGCCGCCTCCGTCCCGCCCCGCCCCTCCGGCACCCGCGACCCCGGCCAGCGGCGACGGCCGCGCGCGCTCACCCTTCCGCTTCCATCCCCGCCCCCCGCCCCCGCCCGCACCCCCACCGCCTCGCGCCCCAAATCGATACACGGCCGGCGGCGGCGGCGGCGTGCGCCCGGGCGGGAAGCAGGGTAGCGGGCACGCGCACGCCCCTCGGCGCCTGGCGGCGGCGGCGGCCGCGGTCACGGTGCGCACGCGTGCGAGCGTGTGCGGAGTGCGTGCGCTGTGTTGCGCTGCGCTGCGCCCGCGCGCGCGTGCCTGCGTGCGTGCGTGTGCGGCCGGGCGGCGCGGCGGAGCCAGGGGGTCGGGTGACAGCGGCAAATGCGCCGCCCCTCCCACCGCGCCGCCGCGGCCACCGCGCGGCGCCTCGCCCTCCGCCATCCGTCGCGGCGCCTCCGCGTCTCCTGGGCCTCCCGGGCCAGGCCTCGCCACGCCACGCCACGCCACGCTACGCTACGCCCCGCCCCGGCGAGAGGCAGCGCGGAAGTGTTGCCTGCCTGGAGATTCCCTTAAGTACGGCTTCGCGAATTACGTTCCCAAGAACACCAAGGGACGGCGAAAAGAACATCTCTTTTTCCCGGAGAATAAATGTGGTCCAGAGGTGGTCAGGGAAAGTTCTATATTTATCCGCAGCTTCGAGATTAAATGGACTCAGAGAGAAATAAAACAGATGTTAAAAGACTTAAAGAAAATTTGCAACAGACATATGATTCAACTTTCTGCGTTTTTTATTTGAAGGTAGGTATTCCGCGTACTACCAGTAAATTCTTTACAGTACAATGATACTCCAAACCCATTTTTAATGTCATAAAAATTAAAGTATTACATTATTTTTATACTCAATTTATCGTGCATTCAGAATGAATGAATATGTGATAAAATAGAAATGCCAAACAACACACAGAAATACGGAATACATACGAACGATAATCCATTACTGACGAGGATTATCTACTGTTCTCTTTAAAGCCTTAAAATTTGTGAAACAAAAAAATCATTAATTTTACTTTCTCGTGCACTAAGTTACATATTTTGATATACTCACATACTCGTAATACTCATATCTTTTATATAATCATCCATTCTTGAAAATTCCAAGATATGAGAATCAGACTTTCCTAGGAATTTGAACTCTCTTTATTATACTCACAGAAAATACAGAAATAACAAATTATTCTTAGACGTCAGCTATTGAACAATACTTCTTATGAAGAAAGTAATTATTTTAAGTCGTACTCGGGCCATTTTTATGTCATAAAATTCTCTTGGATGTTTGAATTCGTACTATACAGAGTAGTGCTCACAATATAAATACCTATCAATGGTCGTTGTTAGGAAATAGAAAAAACACTATGGAACCGTCAGTCCGTCTGCCAGTCCGGCCGCCCGCCCGTCCGTTCGTCCGTCCGGCCGCCCGTCCGTCCGTCCGTCCGTCCGTCCGTCCGTCCGTCCGTCCGCACGTCCGTCCGTCTGCCCGCCCGCCCGTCCGTCCGTCCGCCCGTCCGTCCGTCCGCCCGTCCGTCCGCCCGTCCGTCCGCCCGTCCGACCGCCCGTCCGTCCGCCCGTTCGTTCGTCCGTCCGTCCGTCCGTCCGCCCGTCCGTTCGTTCGTTCGTCCGTCCGTCCGTCCATCCGCCCGTCCACCCGTCCGTCCGTCCGCCCGTCCGCCTGTCTGTCTGTCCATCTGTGAACAATGCTAGCGGTTAAACCTTTCAGTCGATTTTCTCCAAAATTGGTATTCCTCAATTGACCTGGCTGGATAGTGTGAAGGAAGTTTAAGAGAATGGTGCACGTCTCAGGTTCGTTGAAAATCCTAATTCCTTAAAGATATATTTTAAAATAAGACCATGTTCAATTTTTCGAAGTTTGATTACTCGTCGCGTATTAGTTTTGCGTGAAAATACGGGCGTCAAAGTGCGTGCTGTTTTAGCATCACTAGTTCCTTCATCTACCCAGTCAACGAAACTGTTTCATCTAATCCAACTGAAAGTCAAAACATTGGTATTTTAATGGAACAATAAATTACTATTTTCTTTTCTTTTTCTCCAGGAGGATCTTTTCTGGATATTCGCCCCTGGGCTGCAATCGTGAAGTCCCCGCTTCGTCGTGACCCAGCCACCCAGCGAGAGCGCCCTCTGCTTCCACCGAACGAATGCGTTCGCCAGTGATAAAGCGGCGAATGCGTTCGCCAGTGCAGCGGCGATGGTGTAGCGGTTAGCGTAACGGACTGCTATACCCAAGGTTCAAACCCGATCGAAGCCGTGGATTTTTAGGGGCGAAAAAAAATACTTCGTACGCCTTCCTTCGGAGGGGAAGTAAAGCCGGCTGTCCCATGTCAGTAGATTTACATGTAAAAGATCCTCAAGCCTAAATGAAGCCTCTTTCGTCGCCTTAGTAATACCTTCTTTCCGCTCTATCCGGGGAAAGGAGTATAGCGAAATTTGCGTTGACAGACGGAAGAGCAGGTCTCATGGCCTGAGTTTGGCCACGTAAAATATGGCAATTCAATTAAACAGGCGATGCAGCGCATCTGGTGCTCCCTAATTCGTCCGGAGCCAGACCCCGTCGAAGCATAAATCGGTTCATAAATCGCTCCATACTTAGAACATAGGAAACAATGGTAAATTTCTTTAACTAACGATGATCAAGAACATTCTAAGCTTTGTATTTAATTTATTTATTATAGGTCGCTTCATAAATAAGGTCATTGGCAACCACTATTAATTTATATATCAATAATAGTTAATATACCTTATAACTAGAGGGCGGATTTTAATGAAATGTCATTTTTTTTCTTTTCACTTTAGAACAATGCTGCTTAGTATAGAAATTCATTTTAAGTTATGACAAAACGAAATGACCCATTTTTAAACGTAATTTTTTTGCATTTTTCTTCGATTACGACTAAAAAAATCATTTGTTACCTTTTACGAAATTTTAATGCGATTTTTAATAAGATAATTTAATGAGTTTTTCTTTTAAAGAACAGTCCAAACCCAAGGTTTGCAAGCTGAATTCACTTGAACAAAAGGAAGAAGCCTTGATTACATCAATATCATATACAACAGCTTGAGTTTTTCATCTGAAGTGGTTTGGATTAATTTTTTACGTCATTTTTCTTTCCTTCCAAGACATTTTTAAAACATATTAAGAGCATTTCATTGATAATTTTAGGTCCCCCTTAAATCCGCCCCTACTTGTAACCTGCAGAATTATTGAATACAAAATTATACACCAGAGATGCATTGAGTTTTGTCATTTAGACATGTTTGTGGTGCTAGACATGAGGAAATCATGATAAGAGTGCGTTTATGTTGGAGCGGTGACAATCGAGAGCAGAGCACGAATGATGAACAGAGGGACGGGGCGTTAACGAAGTTCCTGCCAGAATCGCGTCATCGCAGTCTAGGGCACATCTGCGCAAGCACGAGTAGTCGGAACAAGCAAGCAGGTAAGATTAATAGTGAAATTGGTATTTCCATTTTACCTAAGCTAACATTTCATTCTCGACAGCATAAAGTAACCAAAGAATCTTCCAATAATTATTTCCATTTGTGTTGTTGACTGTATACTAGTCATGGTAAAAGACAAAAAACCACACAACCCATTTTCGTGATGTGATCATTTTCGTGGCAACTTTATCCCACACTTTGTCCAAAAGGAACCTATTGTGGTAATTTGTCTCTATTTTGCCCTTAATGGTCCACCTACAAAAACAACTGGTGGGTTTTCAGCACCCATTTTAAATCTGTCCTGACCCAAGATCAATTGTGAAACTAACAGCGATATTCTAGGTATTAATGCGTTTTCTCAGGTCTTATTGATGATCGCAGCCCTGGTTCCCTAACTTCCCGCTATCAACATAAAAACTTTCTTTAGTTTCCATGAGGCCGTTCTCGTTGCTGTGCTGCTTTTGTGGCTCTAATAGTTTGTCGCTGCTCTTTTCCAACGTAAACGCACCTCTTTCGTCCAGTATTGAAAGTATAGACTTTTTCTTAACGAAATCTATTCTTGAAAGTTGGATCTTTAAACAAGATCATCAACAATTTTTCAATTATGTGAGTAGTTTTCGCTAATTTTGGATGAAATCTAGGCAACATTTAAAAAATATCAAAACAGCTTCAAATATTTTCTTTATGTTATTCTCGAATAGAGAAAATTACGTTTATAAAAGTGGCTCAGGTCCCATTTTTTGGTAAATTCTCTCTATTTTGGATATTTGAAAAAAATTAACGTTGCAAAACTATAATATTAGGAAATGAGAGTGTTCTTGTTACTTAATGAAATCTGTTATTCCAAATTAGATATTTAAAAGAGGTCACATACATAAATCCAGATGCTAAATCTAAAAAAAATCCTCTAACACATGGTGTAACCAGAATCCGTGTTTGTGGATCCTTGATATTGAAAAATACATTCACAGCAAAACATCTATCCGTCCTTCTGTCTGTCTGTCTGTCCGTCCGTCAACAACGCGACTGGCTGAACCGTTCAGCCGATATTTTCCAAAAGTGATATTCCCCGATCGATCTGGCTGATGTGGCGACCGTATGAATTTGAAACAGATTTTTTTTTGGGGGGGAGGGGTACTTTATATGAAGCTGCTGGGACATTTTCAAAATTTTCAAAAAAATGGCTCTTAACGTTTTTGATTAGACTTTGTTATTGGTTAGTGTGACGGACGTTTAAAAGAATGTCGCAGGTCTCACGTTCTTTGAAAACCCTTATTTTTCGAAAATTTCAAAATTTCAAAATTTTTTCGGCGTCTTCTTACAACTACAATTGCGAAGATGATTTTTTTCTAAATGAAATGCTCCTAAAAGTATATATATATAAAAATAATGTCATGTTCAATCTTTCAAAAACATGAGTACTTTTGCAAAATTTTGTGTTTGACCCTTAACTGGCGTGTCAGTAGTAAATATTTTAAGCCAATTGTTTGAAACAAAAATCAAAAATACTCGAAATTCTTATGTAAAAATATGTAAATCTTATTTAAAAATTTAAAGAAAGTAAAAAAGTTTTAAAAAAATGGTAGTACTTTAAATACATATTATGGTGAAGAAAAAATAACCATGTGTTGTTACACATAAGACAGAATCGAAGACCTTAAAATATTGTGACAAATGAATAGTAGAATAACTGAAATGCTACCTGAAATATGATTAAGAAAATTAAAGAACATTAAAATAAAGAAGCGTCGTAATGTATTCTCGTTTCCAAGCACGGAAAAGAACACCACGGGAAAAAATCTATATTCCAAGGCAGGGTGGTGCGAAAACCACGTCCCCACGAAGACTCATGGCCGGAAGGGGGCGTGCCGCGCTGCGACAGCTGACGAACGACGGGCGAGGCACCGGAGTCGGAGGTGGGGCGCCGCGCAGGCCGGGCGGACAGCCGATCAGCCTAGCGGGCATTATGCCTCGCCCGCACGCGTAACCCCGCCGGCAGACACGCCGCCGCGCCGCCCAATTACGCCCGGGCACCACAATGGCCCGCGCCCAGGCCTAATAGAATACGCCGCCCTCCTCACCCTCACCGTTGCTATCACCGTCGTCGCCGCCGCCGCCGCCGCCGCCACCGCCGCCGCCGTCGCCGCCTCTGCCGACGCCACCGACACCGTCACCGTCCTGCGCCTTTTCTCTTACTTTTTATCTGAAGTATTCGTACTAATTATGGATAACATTCGAGTAATACGCAGGCATTCGATTCAACACATACATTTATTCAACACAACCCCTTTTGTTCAATCCAGTTAGGAGCTCAAGAAAAAAGTGAAGAGTCCTTGTACGTAGTTACTCCTGAGAATGAATACATTTGTTTTTACAACACAAAAATCATACCACAATGTATACAACACATCCAATAAATTAATCTATAACATTTTCCTCCACCACCATCATCAAAATTCCTTCTACCAATAACATCACTCCTTCCGTTACCTCAATCACCTGCAGTGTCTCCACCTTCGTCATCATCACCAATGAGACACTCGCTGTAACTATCGCCAACAGAGGCGGCGGCGCTGGCATCTTAGGTTGTAATGCAGACGCGTTCCATCACGACGACATATTGACGAAAATATAGATGAAACAATGGGATTTCGAGAATTGTTCTAAGATACTAAAAATCGTCGGTGTACAAGAAAAATGCAACACCACAAAAAGTCTCATTTTTTGGATGTGTGGAAAAACTGTAAAGTAGCCCCATTTTACAAGTAAAAATATCTTAAGGACGTGGTTCACAGGTCACCGTGTAAAACACTTTTCTTTTGTCGCTCAGACTAAACAAATCTGCAAAATGACAATGATTGAAATAAGTCACCTTCCTTGTCCTACAACGCTATGTAATAGGAAAATCATTTCCTTTTTTTTCATTTCGTTGTTTCTGAGCATATGAATTATGAAACTATTGGATTTCCAATTACATGAGTCATGATTCTTTGGAACAATTTTTGTTCAAGTTTTAAGTAATTGTTGGGTTGTGAGCTGCATATTGTATGACTAACACAAAATACGCTCTTTCCGGCAACAATAGGTACACCCTAGCAGAAAAGGAACGCAATGCACAAACCCAATACTCCCAACTATTTATTTCAATATTTTCCGGAACGCCATATCATTTGAAAGTACTAGCTAAAATTAAGTAACCATTCATGGTGTACAAAGATTCAGGTTTTCGCAATTTTCCATTTTCATATCTTCCTTACTCAATGTATTTCTTTTCAATGTCGAAATGATTTTAATTTGACAATTATCAAGTTCCATGAACAATTTTGTGAAAATTAAAGCATTTGTTGTGAATATTTTACTAATCAACTGCACTAATTCATTGGAAAAGGAATGGAAAGTTGAGGTTAGGAGAAAATGCAGCGAATAATGCCGATTTAGGTAGAAAACGTAGTATAGGCAGAGACTTAAAGAGGAAGGAGCAGACGAAGGAATTAGAAAATAAACAGCGTTAGCGGGAGACCGCAGAGCGAGCACTAGTGCTAATGAGAGCGGCGCGGCGAGGCAGTGGAAGGAGAACGAGTGACGATGCGGTTGGGGGGGGAGAACAGGGGCGGGAACGTTGAAGTGGCCGTGAAATACGCAAGGCGGTGAGGAGTCGACGAAGATGAACCTACAGAGGTATAGAAGACGGCAAAATATGGCGTTTTTGCACGGCGAATCGTTTTAGCAATCGAATGCAATATCGATCTTCTGCGCTTGCCCCACTCGAGTTTCATATCACTTTGAGCAATTGCTCATGCGCAGAAGATCGATATTGCAGTCGATTGCTACACGCTATACTCAAAAAACTCTGCAAAAACTATACTCAAAAAACACTGCAAAAACTCCCGAATAACACAAGGAGAACACGGAGCTCGGGTCAAGTTGGCAAAAGAAACGTTTAACTCGACAGTGACGAGTGTGAAGACGGCGAAAGTTGCGTTACATCTCGAATAGAGAAGTGGAGGAAGCGACCGAACGGACTGAAGTGATCGAGACAGGACCCACAGAGACGGCTGCAGCGGGGCAGGCGTCAGTGTTGCAGGAGGAGGCTGGTGCGGTGGAAACGGAGGCATCTGTGGAATGGCGAGGACGACGGACAGAGAAGGAGGCGGAGACAGGCAGCGAGGCGGGACAAGTGAGGTCATAGAGCGATAAACAGTGCTGAAAGCGACAACTGCGAAGACGGATTTCTGGACAACGGAGGCGAGGGAGACTGAAACGACGTTGGCGAGGGCGATAATGGTGACAAGGACGGCAGCAACGAATGCGACAACAGTGACGACGACGGCGGCGGCGGCATCGACGACGGCAAAGACGATGGCAACGATGACGGCAAGGAAATTTGCAGTGGCAGTGCGGGAGGCGCAGGCGGTGGCGGCGGCGGCGGCGGAGGGGGCGGGAGCGCGGGCGTGGCAGCCACTGCGCCGGGCGCCGCTGCTAACGCGATTAGTCCCTGCCGGGGGCCGCTTCTGTTTGCAGTCAAATTGAATAGCAGTCGCTGCCTCCGACGGCACGGGCGCCGCACCATGTGAAGCATATTCGGCGGCGGTGCCAGTGCGGCTCGGCGGTGATGCGAGGCGCTGAGCGCGTCAAAACTCATGTCACCACCTAATTTGCATTTACGCGAACGAAATAGAATGTAAGGAAATTCCGGTATTATAGTTCTTATTCAAAGCTAAAAAGTTCAAGAAATTATTCATATTTTGTGAAATAGTTTGTTTATGTAACTCAAATCTCAGCAATGTCTATTTAATAATGAAGTTTCATTGAAATTGTTATTTTAAATTGATCATCGTTATTTAATCATTCTGCGGAACAAGTCAATCAAACATTTACAATATGCTCTGCATATTTTTGTCACTGTAGGATGTGAAATTTTGTTAGTCATGTTATGTTCATCACAAGATACTATTTTCAAAGGTGCAAATAATATGTACATGTAATGTAGAATATCGATCTAAAGAAATGATGAAGTCGTAAATCACCATGTTAAAGAGAGAATACATTTTTCCCTTTATGTAATTTTGCTTGTGGCAATCAACATATACTGGTGTACGTGAAGATCCGTTCCACTATTTTTGTTTGCTAATTTACGTACCCAAGTTCCACTGATTAAGGCACCTAATGTCACACTCTGTGTAGAATTTGTAGTATGTAACTCATTATTGACGGAATTTTTACATTTTCATTTATTGTTGTTTTATAGACAAGCAATTGGACTGGTAAACTTCAAATGCGGTAAAAAACGAGAACTTACTCGTATAAAGATAAAAAATTCAAATGTGGAATGAAGATATGCCAACAAGTAAATCTCAATTTAGCACAAGATATTATCAACTTTATTCAATTATACACAGCACATCTACCCACCTCCATGCAAGTAAACACTGGTGAATTTCCAGATGGCACAGCATTATACTTATACTTCAATTAAGAACATTAATAAAATGCTATCCATACTAAATTAATAGAAAAGGGGCAAAGACATGAAAAATAATATTAAGCCCATCTTAATAGCATTTGCTGAATTACCAGAGACCTATCAGTTCTCCCACCCCATTCACAATCAACAATAAATATTTCAGGAAGATGTTAAAGAAAATACGAAATATGCCATATTTAAAAATTCACTTTCTTTTCTTCGGGCAAGAAAATATTTTTTTTTAAATATCACAGGTTTGCAAGAAAATTTTGAAATTATCACAGGGGCATTATGTATTGTACCCCCAAAAATTAAAATATCTTAATGTTCTCCGCAACGGCACAACTAAATTTCGCTTCTGATGTATTTACCAAGTTTTAGCTCAAACGTTTCTTATCTGATAGAGATAAGCCAGACAAATGCTTCCATCTATCCATCCAGACATCCCGATTTTCGGGGGTATAATTGTGTATCTTCTCGCCACTTAACCATAGTAAACCAACATTGGACTTAACCCTGACGTGTTTTCCAACTCACAGCTGAACCGAAAGTTAAACTTGTATTTTATGACGGAAAATTCGAGATCGTATTGTTGAAGTGCTTCCAATAAGTCGTAAGAAGCCCCATCGCAAGGCGAGTGGAGGCCTTCGCCGCGTGTTTGGCGTGCTGAGCGGCACGCGGCGCCGGGCCCGCTGTCACGCGATCGCACGCATTCCGGCGGCCGCCGCGACAAATTCTCCGCAGCTGCGACCGCGCTAACACCCCGTTCCCCTCTGCTGCGAATCCTCCTGCGCCCGCCTTTATAAACACCGTGAAATTGCACTTCCTGGGCGCATGACTGGCACTGGTAGGCAGTGCCCTACATTCGCGCCGCTTTCAACAAACACACGGGAGTACTACATCTGCACGTGAGGACTACGCGAGGAGTGCTTGCACGGTTTTTCGTGTTTACGAGTAAAAGTTATACAACTTTCAGCTGTTTATAACTTTATATTGCTCTTCCCTCATGAAATGAGGCGCTCAAAATAATAACGGCAGATCCCAATCGAAGTTCGTTTCGAGAAACATGACTTTTTCTGTTTTCGTTCACGTTCACTTCCATTACGTACAAATTCTGAAAGGTGGAATTTAAGGGTTTTGCCATTTCCCAATTCATATGATATTTCAGCATATGATAGGTATATTGAAGGAGTTTACAGCGGGGCCGGTTGGGATCCGCCGTTATTATCCTGAGTGCCTCAAATGCACGAAGCGTTAAAATTATTTTATTTGCGGAGGTTTGATCACTAATTTATTGTTGGTTTTTTTTGCTAAGTTACTAAAGTAGCCCTTCTATACTGGAGGGATCAATGTTTTACTGTAGCAATAGTAATCAGTTACGCACAGTGAACAATGTTCTTACAATAATTCTTAGATATGCCAATCAGCATTTTTTTATCTCGTAATGTTATTCACAAAACTCAAGTATCAGTCCAAAGTATACATAGTTTTCATTTGATTTATTTACATAAAAAACTGGTAGAAATTGTGTGCAATGTGCGGGGGAGATTGTATGCGACGTAATCTCCGCACGTTCTTTTGCGCTCTAAATCTCCCCCCCCCCTTTTACGACACATAGTTGAATGATGAATTAAAGTATCAACAAAGCGAGGTTAGCAACATCTGAAAACTAGAAATATTCGCTTCATAGTTGTTGAAAATTTATTTGTATTGCTAAGCTAAGCGATGTGCAAATTGATTTTCTAGTATTGCTAACAAAATAGCAGCCCACAGCCCCGGCTCTACTCCTACCACTAAAAACAAACGGGGAGCTCAACAAAACGTACACACAGTGAAACTACATTCATGTCTAGAAGCAAATGGGGATCATCTCAGCATTTTCTCTATGGATCAGGGAACCTAGAAAAATCTGTTCGAGATGGGGGGGGGGGGGCTTTAGTTCAGAATCTGAAGTAGTACATTACTGGTTACAGGTATATTTAATCTTCTTCAAATTTTACTGTACAAATGTTAACGACGCATTATAATTATGTTGTAAAAATAAACATTATTTTTCTTTTTGGTGATCAGTTTAGTCCATAAATTGTTGTGAAAAACAGTTATACAGAAGAAAATATTTTACTTGGCACTTCTATAATTTACAAATAATATCTAGTATATGACGCGGCATTCAATGGTCTTCGTGCAATTACACTCGACATTTAATGTGTATTCTCCGTGAATAAATATATTTTAGGACATTATGATTCAAATTTTACATTCTTTCTGTAAATAGCTACAACAGTAGTTTTCACAGCAGTTATTTTGTTGTACCTCAAACGTCAGTATCGTCTTATGATTATTTCTACTTTAAAAATAAATAAAAAGTAAAAATTACGTCGCTTATCACGCACTTCATTTCTAAGGAAGATGTGAAAGACATCTGAGTGGAAAGTTCAAATCGGGAATAAATAATGTACTTACCAAATTGACCGAAGAAATTCAATGGTAGGAGTTCTGAAATTCGTCGGAGTGCGTCTTGATCAAACAAAAAGTTAAGGTTTGGTGTCTATAGATATGAAGTCTGTATTTAATAAAACGAAGTCCCTCGTAATAACTCTTCATCAATAATACATTTTGTTTTTAATCGAGAAGATGATAAACTGCGATAAGATGCGTCGAACTTCAGTTTTATACAACTTTCAATGTTTAACTTGCATAGCAACTAGCAAAATCAAAGAAAAACTTACTTGAGCAATTCAGTTTTATGACCGAGGTACTAAAAGGTTTTTGTTTTTTTAAATTTATTTACTTATTGTTGAAATTTACATAGTTCAGTAATTAATTACTTTTTCATTTGCATTTTGCTGGCTTATAACTATTCTTATTCTAACTTATTTACTAAACTAACTACTATTTGATGTAGGGGACTCATAGAGCACCTACTATTTTAGCTACTGTGTGGAGAAAATATTTAAAAATGCTTCTAGTGGGAATCTGTTTTTGATACGGGAGCTGAAGATAAATGACAGATGCTAGGTTATAGTGGGCGGCTTGGGGTATTGAGTTTATATTTGAAAAGAAATTATTAGAGAGGTGGGCTATGTGATGGGTAATAGGTGGTAGATTCAATTCTTTGTGGAGTTGTCTATTTGATATGAACCAGGGAGCATTTGTTGCTATCCGGAGGAATTTGTTTTGCATCACTTGAATTCTATTTATGTTTGTTGGTGAGGCATTTATCCATATTGGGCACGCATATAGCATGAGCGGTCTAATTATTGTTTTATTTACTAAAAGGTATTAAATGAATTACAAAATGCAATTTCCTTACGATTCTACATTCGTACCACACTGTGGAGCTCAACATTCGAATAAAAACAGAAATGTTTCTGTTAATAACTCTGAAGCTTAGAGGTAGACATTGTGTAGTACATGTGTAAAATTCATCAGATTTATTATTCGACTGTTTTAACCAAAAAATACACATCCCTAACTGAAATTAAGTTATAAAGCTACCAATCGATATCCACTATGTCAATTCTTCAAATAATGGTCCGTCAAAGCTATAATCGCCCAAACAAATAGCCGCGCGGTCCAAAAAGCACCTCTATAGAGTGTCGCACACAAGTGTCGCTAACTGAAGAGCAGTCCAATACATTGCGCCCGCAACGGATGTATACATCCCCTCTGACCAACCCACAGCAGTCACCAGCTTCATACATTGCGGAAATTCAGCAACTTTGCATTCTGCGTGCTATTGGTAGGCGTAATAATTGCCAATCTCGTCAAAGTACTCTTGCGAGAAAGAAAATATTTTCGTGTCATTTCATACCAAATTAGCGATTAAATTGGGCGCGACGTTGTCGTTTTCACTGGCCACTTGACGTGACAGCCCTGGCCTCGTTTCACGACTCGCGACCAATTACTTTTATATTTAGACGAGAGAATTAAAAATGGCGCTCGAGAACGTCTCGTAACGCGCCATCTTCTTCCTTGGAAATCACATCGTAAAAGTTTTTAATGCAGAACCTTACAAATTCCTTCCTTAAATGAATGCTGCGATGCAATAACAAAAAACTGGCAGGCACCTTACTTACCTCAATTACATTTATTTTAATTTGGCATACGACTGTGCCTTGCGTAACAAGCCTAAAACAGTTCAGGTATTTTAATCAATGAAATCTGACCATTAAAAGTATTACAAACCTGCAATTTCGGCCAATGCCCCGAATATTTCTGAAAAGCAAGCTCGTAAAAAAAGTCCTCCAAATTGTAAATTTTTTGATACTATAATTTTTGGATCCTGACACCTGATGTCGATGACTAGTGATACTCGAATACATAGTACGATTTATGGCTCATAGAAGATTCCTTGTGGTTGTTATCTTTACTTTAACGCCTTATATCTTCTGTTCATCCAAAACCGTTTACAGGGGAGTATTGTTTTACACTCTAATCCTTCATTTATTGCCACCGAGGCAACTGAAAGAATATGACTATTAAAACCAACTGAAACGAATTTGAACTTCGAGACCCTATTTTACGAACCTTTTTAAAATTAAATTATATCTAGTGAATCTGAACGTAGGGAGTGTCAGGTTTAACCGAAAGATTAAGTGAAGTTCAAATGCCCAATGATGATGGAACCTAAACACATTTTTAAGTTTCTTAATAATTTTACCGAGATTAAAACCTTAAGTTCCTGGCTTAGGAACAAGTTCTTAAAATTAAACTAGTGGAGCTACCAAAGCACATACTTTCTCGCATTGATCCTAAATGCTTCCCAATACTATACTACTACATAAACCAGCAAACGTGTTTTCAACAGGGATTTTTTTCCCCGCTCCGAAACGCGATCTCAAATCCTCAGAGTTAACATGCCGGCATTCATACCACTACGCCTCATAAGCGCGTATGGATCGAACTCAGGCCGAGGAATAAAAACATAAATGCCCGTTCGTGTAAAAAGAAAACAACAAATAATTCCGGACAAAATACAAAAAATTCCACAATAGATATATTTTTTCTTTCTCATTCAAATTCAAAACATCAAATTCACCACGGAGTGATGTTTTGCAATGTTTCTAAATGCTCCGCAATAACATATACCTACATAAACCAGCAAAAGTGTTTTCAACCAACAATTTTTTTCCCGTTCCGATATCCGAACCCAGTTCCTCAGAGTTAATGTGCCACTAGGCCACACAATCCCAGTGCGCTGGAAAATTCGTTTTCCGTCGCACGATTACATAACTTTCTCTTCTTACGAAGTATGCCTAAGGCGAGAAAGTAGGTAATAATAATTTCGGAACCTTTAGGGATATGTTAGTTGATCTGGGTTAGTTGATATGGGTTCTGGTTGAATTCTTTTTCAATTTGATGTTGCAATATTCATAATTTTACTTAAATTGGTTCGTACATAATATGCACACAAGACGACTGATTTGACGTGACATACGTTTCAGATATCGAATAACAGTTGAAAAAACTGTTTAAAAGTTGCAAATTGGGAAAGCACTAACAGACAAGTCCTGTATGTTTATCTGTATTGATTCTATTCGTAAGTAGAGGTACTTCAAATGATTTTCAATTAAGTTTCTATAATCCACAATAGCTTTTTTTCTGCAACAACACATTCATCAAATTAAAATACCTGTCTGGTATTCGAACCCGGCTCCTCTCGCTGTTCTACACGTGCTTTGACCACCTCGGCCATTCGGTTAGTTACGAACTATGCACTTATATATGTCAAGACGTAATTGAATCATCTCTTGCATAAGGAAGCCGGTAATTGAGAAAATACGAAGAAAAAAGTATTTTGGGCAACAAAGAAAGGCAGCGGTGAAAGCATAAAGCTTACTCCAATTGCTAGACCAAACTAATGAAATGAGAAAACGAACTACTGCAAGAAAGTCTGTACCATTCTTATTTATTTATTTACCGCCCCTTATTACGTATAAAGAGAATTTTTTAAAAAATTGAGTAGTTTTTTAGAAAAAGGTTTTTCGTAAATGTCAAGCGCAAACTATGCAAAAACTACTTGTATTTCCAGAAAATTGTACATGACCTTTCTTAAAAAGAGCTAATTTTGTACAACAGACTTTGTCCGACGCAAAAAGTTCTATCTACAATTTTGTCGTTTTAAAAAATATTTTTTTGTAATTTTCGAAAAACCAAACGATACCCGGAAATGCGATCAGCATCATTTTTTTCCGTCCCTTATTATATGTATGTATGTACATGGCGCGACTGCCCGTAAACGGGCTCAGGCCTACCAGCGACGTCCCTGCCTCGCGGCCACGGGTTAAGAGGGTACGTGTGGTTAGCACGTCGACACCCACGCCGTATTCCGGTCTTCTCAACCTGAGATGTGAATTTTCTCATCGTCACACAGCGACACATATAGGGACATTGCAAGGAAGACGCACATTGTAGTCTTGCCTCGATTGGGAATCGAACCCGGGGCCGCGTAGTGGAAAGCGAGCACGCTGACCAAGAACTGCCACGAGGCTCCCCTTATTACATAAGTGAAGAAATTTAAAGAAATAAACTGGAGCTGTTTTTGAGGAACAAAATTTGGGTAAATTTCAAGCGCAATTTAAGCAAAAACTACTCTTTTTTTCAAAAAATTGCAACTTAAACGCCCTTCGCGCTATTCAACAACAAAATTTAATAAAAAAATTTGGAGCCATTTTTTTTAAAACTTCGAAAATTTCCGAGGGGCTTCATGTAAAGTACCCCACAAAATTTAAATATCGGTTTCAAATTCCAGAAGCCTCGACATCAGCCAAAACGAATACGGAATATCAATTTTGAAGAAAATCGGCTGAACGGTTTAGGCGCTAGCGTTGACCAAAGACGAACGGACAGACGTTTAGCACTTAATCGATTTTTCGGTGTCAAGAGCCATCAAAACATCGATTCTGGCTACACCACGAGTTACAGGATTTGTTTCTAAATTTAGCAATAGGATTTATCCACTTTTTCACTACCAGAGCCCGACAATTAGAGTTTTTCTGGCGAAAATTCACCGTTTTCTGGCGCACGATAACGTAATTTTCTGTTCTTACAAAGTATTCGTAAGGCGAGAAAGTAAAAATATCTCGAATGAGTAGATCACAGATTTTCAACAACCTCAAGCAAAGCCATAATTCTGCGAAACATTCCAGAAGCAGGAGGATATCGATCTTCTCAGTAAAAGCATTTTTAAAGACAACTTGCTTTCTGTAAAACTTTGGCTTCGCATTAAAACAACAGAAACAGACAAACAAAACTGTAATGATTGACACAGCATAACGATCGTACTATCCTCAAAATCATATTTGGTATTTTTTGCCCCTGACGATGAGTTTGCGTAGGATAACATTTGTACAGCACTGAAATAGCATTGCACAGCATTAAGGCAGACATTCACAGAATGACACAGACTTTCTCGCATTAGGAAGCTTCCTCATCTCTCCACTCTTGGCTTTCTTTTCGGTTTCGCCCCACCCTCTTCTCAGCTGCCATCTATTGTTACTTAAAACACATTTCTTCACGTTTTCTTAATTTTCCCTCCTATCCCTAATAGTAGAATTGATACACGACTTTAAGAATATTATAGAAGAGTAAAATCTTTCTGTACATTTGTACTGAAAACTTTGGGGCCTTTTTAAGACAATGACGTTTGAGAGTTTCTGAAAATGAGCGTTTTCAAGCTCCTTTTCAAACAAAACTATCAAGATCTTGAGGAACTTCATAAATTATTTAAAGAAATTGTACTCACAAATATAATAATGCGTAAGAAATGCTTGTCAAGTAAATATTAACGACGTGAGAGATATTTCGAAAACAATATTTTCATAAAATAGCACTATTCATACAAAAAAATTAAAGTAACATTGTGATTCAGTTTTCGAGAAAATATCGTTCCTGAAAAAGTGCAATTTTTAGCTCATTTTTACAGGAAACTTTTGAGTTTTCAAGAAGCTACACAAGAAATCATTTGATGCGCTTGCACTCACAAGTGCAATAAATAATAATAAATGTCCGTAATTGTAAATATAAACAACGTCAGAGATATTTTAAAAAAATTACATTTGTGAAAGTTTTGGGAAATCAAATTAATACATCAAAATTACGGTCAAGTCATCTTATTCAGTGCATTTAGCACTATCGTAAGAAACGGTTGGAGCCGTTTTTGAAAAAATCTTGTTTATATTTTCTTAATATTGCCTACATTTCACTCAAAATTGCTCGAAAACTAGTAGAAACACTTTCAAAACAATGAACATGATGCTAATTAAAGAATTAATTGTGAAGTTCAAATTTCAATTGATGAGAAAATCCCAATCTTTAATATTTTGATTTTAGAAAAACGTCAAAAAATCAAGCTTTTGCAATTTTCCAAAATTCAGAGTTAACAATGAAAATCGGACCTTTTCCATCTTTATACGTGTATTTCACTTTATTCTTACAAGAAATGTAAAGAACGAATTTGGTGCCCTCTTTGAAAAGAAATTAGAAAATGTCTCAGGTGGCTTGATATAAAGTACACCGAAAATTTAAAGAACGTCCAAACTCGTAGGAATTCGAGTCGGGTCATAACGACCGAGAAATATTCATTTTGGAAAAAATCCTTCGAATAATCTTGTCGCCAAGGTTGTTCATAGGCATAAGTTTTGAAAAAAAATCATTTACGGTATCAGAGGACCCCAAAACGTGTATTTCCGTAACAAACCTTTCTCTGCACTAGGAATATTACTCCGGATTTACTTACGTATACGAGAAACAAAAAATCTACGTGTAAGCGTACGTTGTGAGTGCAGCGAGAATTCAAGCTCGGTCCCCAGGAAATCCAGTGCTCACACATAAAACTTGCAAACTATTTCGTAGCCAAAGAGTTGAGAAAATGAGTCAACTATCCAGAAATGCATGGTAAAAATGCATTGCAGTAGCTTTATTGAACTCCCATTGCAGTATCTTGCAAGCTGCTACAAGTGACTAACATTCTATGGCACTGAAAGCCAACCGCTTGATCATTTCTACTGGGAAGATCACTAAGTTTTAGTGCAATAAATTTTCTGTGCCTTTCAAAATAATAAACTATACCATTCTGTGCAGAAAAAAACACACAAAATTTTATTTGTTCAAAATAAAATAAAAGAAGCAGTTCTTTATCTTGCAAATACCGTGCACGCTATTATTTAACCAGCTCAATGAAGTTATGATGCTAATGAAAAATGTGTACCTTATCGTGTTTCATAGATCACACAGCGAGGAGAAGCATTGAAGTGTTCATAAGAATCTGAAATCCACATTTGCTAAAATTGCATCATACCTTCGAAATTCCATACTCAATTGCCGAAGGTCGCTGCCAATTGCTTTCAAAAATCGATGCACCTTTTGTTGAAGCGGAAGGCGAGCTTTGTGGAGCTTTGTGAAGCGTTGTGTACATTTGTTGAGTAAACACGATGTGAGCGACAAGTGTTGGCGAAGGGCTTCGACGAGAACGGCACTGTGGACAGGCTGTCAACAACGTTTAGGCAGAAGGCCGCGGCCGTCACAGCGCTTCGGTGCCAGGACAATCGTCCAATCTACCTACGATTCAACCATGCTGATGATAAGAATAAAGCACAGGCGTAAATCCGAAAGTGGAGACTCTGGAAGCAAAGAAGTCCCATAAATCTCTGCAGTAATGAAGGAGAATTGTAAACTAAGAATGTAGTTTACTTTAATAATTAATTATTTTCTCGTTGAAATTGGTTGCAATTGAAAATAAACTTAAATGCTGGACAATTATAAGCGTTTCTTCTTAAATGTGTGGACGAAATTCACAAGCGTGTGAATAAGTGTTTCGTGTGCTCCCATAAGAACTATTTTCCTTCCATCGGAATGGACATTTTATTATAGTCCTAACCCATCTTTGGAAAATGAAATCGAAGGTTAATGTCATATACTTTTAGCAAGTTTTATTTTCCCTTTTTTTCTGGAGAAAACGAAACACACTTTTGCTGTATTTGTCTCCTCAGCCCAGAAATGGCTTCGATTAGAATTTTATCTGTGAATGAAAAGCGATTCGAAAGTTGTTTATTGTCCATATAAAATTATACTCCACATCGATTTCTTAGAGTAATGCCGCAATTTTTTCCATAAAGCATTTTCATTGAGTTAAATGCAAGCAATATTCACTGAGTAAGTGCAAGTTCCTTCCTTTCGGAAAAAGAGTCCATACTTGGAATACTGAATTTTCCAAACATTTTACATTTAATGTCACCTGTACGCACTGTTATCAGTACAGATAATTTGTTTTTAAATAACCGCGTAAGAATTTCTCACGTTCAAAGAAAGATCAAAGTAATCTACGAAAAGGGAAAGTGGTGCAAAAAATAGACGTATGTACAGCACACCAATTCTTTACATAAAACAGTTACTGTTCAAGCAAATATTTAACTGCGGGCGGCCTCTTCCTTGGAGCCTTGCTGTAAGAAGTGACGCAGGTGGAATCACAGTATCACATGGCCGGAGACTGTATAGTTTTCATATAATTCCAGCACGCAATGGAAATCGTCTCCTGTATTATTTCAGTATACCTTTGGGCTCCGGCTCTCAAACGCAACCAATCTTTATAAATGAGGGCTCTAAAGAAAAACAATTTCACGGAGACTTTACGAATTCCACTTTGACTTTAAAAATATGGATGATTTCTTTAAAAAAAACGCATCGAAATATTCATGTAAAATGCAACCCGCATTACATGTCAACCTATTTCGGCAAATAACTCATAAACAAAGCATTTTAGAGCCTTAAAATGTAAAATTTTGAGACCAAAGGCCTCAAAGAAACGTTTTTCACACCATAATCTACAAGATGAGATATTCTCCGATCCATTCAATTAACTTGTCAGTTCCACGCTTAAATACTATCAAGGCCACCCCAATATTTCAGCCCTTCCTGCTGGGTAGCAATTTTTGGGGCGACACGCTTAGAAGGCTTAGATTCGACAATCTTTATTTACGCTTTCTGTTAACACCGTAGATTGTGCAGTCTGACGAGGTTTATTTGCATAATCATTAATTCAAGATTTGCTCTCCAGCAACAACTAGAAGTACTATTATAGTTGCTTGATACCTATACCTATGAAGATTGTTTCTTATGCGTGTAGTAAAACTATTCAATTAACGTTTTTTCATGGTCTGTAAGTGCTGTGTACTTAATCGTGGAGGGATGTGGGTGTTCAGTGAAGAGTGAAGACTGTGTTTGTGTTTTACCTGTACCAAAATATTCGTTATCATTCGATGCAATTTTCAAGTCAATGGGTTCAGACACGTAGTTTTCTCAAAAGTAAAAAGCTAATATTTTTGTGACTAACACGAAAAACTAAAACCTAACTGACAAAGAATATTGAATAATTACTTCAAATGTCTTTAAGTAAGTGTTGGGAATTGTTCCAAGCAAATTCTCCATGATATTGAAAAAATATTTATTGAAAATTTCTTTTGCACATTAATTGCATTGTTTATTTGATTTGTAATTGTGTTAGTACATTACAAGTTACCTTTATATATTTTAAACAAATAAACACGTTTCGTTAACTACTTTCCCTCTTAGAATGAAAATAGGGATAGGGATGAGTGTGATGTCTAACATGCGAGAGTTCTCGTACGTGTACGCAGAGGTAGTGGGGGAAAACTTGTGCTATGGCACAACACAAAGAACAAACTTTTTAAAGTAGCTAAAGTAAAATAGCTTGAAATAAATGGAAAACAAAAATCAAAACGCGCTTGCCTACAATACTATGTGAATCAATTAAAAAACAACTAAATTTAAAATTATAGAAAGAATAATGCAAGTCACCCGACAACTGCCAACGATCGCATTCCAAACGCACGATTTAAATGTTGGCGGTATCTGGAAATATGTACACCAACGCCCAGCTGCAAACTCATATTGTAAATAAAACACCGTTTGATATTAAACTCAAGGTGTCGGTTCGTTAAGACATTAAAAATGAGCAACATTCCCATGCATCGAAGTGGGCTTACTAATGCCTACTAAATTGTTTCTAATGCTAACAAATGATATTTAGTACTCAAAGGTGAAAACATTAGTGTGATTATTTTTTGGCTCGGAATTGCTTTTCTTGAGGTACGTAAGGTCGCAGAAAATAATTCAATTCTTTTTACTATACAAATAATTTTTCAATTTTCTCACCCCAGCAAGCTGGCATCCTGACTCTCCAAACCCACTCGGTTCTTCATAACAAATCAAGAAAAGTTAAATAATATTGCAATGAGTAGGTCTGTTCTTGCCCGATCCGGTATTTTCGCACTACTTTACTTGGCTTTCTCAAGAGTAAAAACCTTTTCTATTATTTGACTATCAAGGAAAGCGAAAAGCTAACTCTCAAGGAAGATTCAAACATTTCTTCAAATGTAGTTTTTAAAGAAGTATGAATTGTTCCAAGAGCATCTCTCTGTAATGTTGAATAATCTTTAATTGAACATTTGTTTCAAACATCAATTGCATTTTTATTTTCTTTTATATTCTGTAAGTACATTAGTAGTTCCTCTCCTTTATGGGAAGGATAGACGAATGGATAGGGAAAGGGTGGGATTTAACATGCGAGAGTTCTCGCACGGGTACGCTAGTTAGTAATATTCCTCTAAGACTTCGAGAAGTATCGCATCCCTTTCAAACGAGGAATGGTTTAAGAATAATTAGTGTCCCATTTAACTAAGTATTTTGGACTTAATAAAATTAAGTTTTCTGAGAACATTGTATATTTCACACACGAAAAATCTGATTTTTGTCTTCTTGTACTTCGTGTTGATTGCCGACAAAAAAAAACAAATCTTACTTATTTTACGGTTCAAAAGAACTCAACGGAGAAACTACCTCCACCCACACCAAGATCTCCTCGAAAAGTTTCCTTTAACAGCTGCTGCGTACGAAATTTGAGAAATAAAATGTGGCAACCGCTGATCTAGGGCGATTCCAGTGTCCAGAACCTCCGCCCAGCTCTGCCTCCGGCCAATCGCCGCGCGCGGGGATGGCGCCTGCCTGCGCGCTGTTTGTTTACGTTTCGGGGCAGCGCCCGAGACGCGCTCGGCCGTCGCAGCTGCTCACGCGCTGCTGCGCGCACAGGTGCGCAAGGGACACCGCCGCGCGGGCGGGGATGAAGGAACGGTGTGGCGTGGCGGCGCGGGTCTCGGCCGCTGCGAAAGACGTGATGGCGCGCCAGGGGGGGCGGGAAGTGGTGACGGCGGGCACGCAGCGCCAGGGAACAGGACGGTGATAACAGCTGCTGCAGTATTTTTAAACCCTTAATACTCGCGTTCTTGATGAATAGGGAGTATGCGGTAAATTTTACTCAGGACTAATCTAACAACTCCTACAGCACTGGCGTTCAACAATCGTCGCTTCTCCCATTTGTAACTAATATAATTTAGGGATGATCCCTTCAGATCAGCCACATTGATATTCTGGTTAAATCTCAATAAGGTCATTGTGCCACCTCAACGACCGCCGTCTCCACTTCTATAATTGCCGCCGCTACCGTCATCGGGTCCCTTCCAGACCTTCGTGCCCTCTAGTTCTTTTGCTGACGACCTATGGCTGTTTCCTCCAACACAACAGCATTTCCATCGTTTCTTCTACAGTAAGAGTCTTCACCAGGTGATTGAAGCCGCATCTCCTCTTAATAACGTTCCAAGTATAAAGATATCTTCTGGCCCGTCTTATGCCGCCGCTGGCCGCCTTGTGGGGACGGCCGTCAGGACAGGGTTCCGTCGCGGCAAGGAGACCGCGCGAGACCCGCGCCGGAAGAAAGCCTTCCTGTTCACACGCCCGCGACGATAACGTGCGCCGGGAAGCGGGCGAAATGGAGCGCAAACACGCGGAGAGCGCTCTGGTCGATAAGGCACAAGCCCTGCATACGGCGCCAGCTCGCTGCATCACCCACTGGGACATCTGATATCCCGTGAGGCAGCCTGACAGGTGGTTTTCAGCGAGAGAGACCTCATCTGAAGACATTAGATCACGCTTTCGCTTCTATTTTAATGTTTCTAAGGCTTGTTGACGTTTCTCTTTGTTCACGGCATCACAACCCCTTCTCCGGCTTCAATTGCACTCAGAAGCTGAAAAGTTTTGCATTTCATCTACAGTGCGAACGTCGACTCGAAATATTTGAATACACACAAAAACGTGATACTTTGGACCATTATTCAATCTCTCAAGACTCAATATTAATGAGTATTTTTTTTAATTCAAATGTTTTCATGAAAATGGCGCTCAAGTATTGTGATTTGAAAAAATGTGCTCTATTCAAAAATAATAATTTCAAAAGAAATTTGGAGCCTTTTTGAGAAAATCTTATTGATGTATTTTCTGTTTTTATTTCACTCAAAATTACGTGAAAGCTTGCCATAAAATTTAAAAACTTATTACACATTAATTAAAGGAATATCGTCGAAGAACAGATTTCATTAGAGGGAAATATTTCTGTTATCAACAATGTAGTTGTACGAGAGCTTGTAGTATTTAGTAGTTATACTTATTTTGGACTTCTGCAATTTTGAAAGTTATATTACAGGGAAAGTAGTATTACAAAATTATACATTATACATTACAATTTTGAAAGACAATATTAATGGAAATCGAATCTGCATCATTTCTATAAGCGTGCTTTCCTCTATTAAACAAGCAAAAATATTTCAGAAAATATTTGGAGCCATTTGGTAGAAAGTGTATTTACGAGAAAGTAAAAACACGACATCCAGGGAGGTTTTCAAATCACAATTTATTCGATCATTTTTTAAATTATTAACGCCACATTTATTGGTGACAATTGACTCCTATTTCCTGACGAGCCACCACAGTAACAGGTGTGCCATGAGCAGAAGCGTATCTACGGTATGGCAGACATGGCACGAGCCATAGGCGCCACTCACAAGGGCGCTGCTTAGAGTATACCTGCTAAAACAAATAGAAATAATCTTAATTGAAGTATCCTGACAGGCAAATTCTATGCTTGACATGGGCGCTTGAATGCTCAGATATGCCTTGGCCATGAGGCTCGCGGCGATGCCGAGAGCTGGACGACGTCCGCAAACAACGTGCGGCTGACTCAGCCCACTTAGCGCGCGCTCTCTGACGTCCCTACCTGCCCGGCAGCGGCGGTCGGGGCAATAACTTGTTCATCTGTTGCTTTCGTGACGCTTCGTGAACCTCAAATTCATTTGATCTCCGTACGTACTCACTACTACGCTTCAAGACAGAGCAAATATTGCGAACTGAAGAAGATTACTAGCTTATCGATATGATACAATAATTCTTTGAGTTGTTAGACATTCATTCACATTTTGTGGGCATACAGGTCCGCTCGACTTCAATTGATAATTCACACGCGAGTTTTTGAGGAAATTTAAAAGTGCTAGTAATGGGTGCACCAAAATTAACACAACATTTGAATTTGCCGCCAACTGTGCAGCTAAGTGTCGGTAACCCTGAAAAAAAAATTTTACAGCTAACAGTCTAGGGTTAGTGAAAATGGAGAGTTACTCGACAGATGAATGTGTTTTCATTGTTGAACAATATCTGAACTAGTGGTGCTACAGAATGGCACAGATTTTCCCATATTAGTTTTCTATTTTCTTTGTTCTCGGCTAGCTATTCGGACTCGCCACATACTCTTGCCAGATGCTATATATCGCCACCCAAATTATTATTTTTTAATCATTTTCTAAATTTTTCAGATTATTAATAGTAGAGCGGAAATATTATTTTAAGAATACTAAATAACAGTGAAACCACGTCCTAAAAGTCAATTTTCTTTGAAAAATTTGGAGCCGTTTTCAAGAAAATGGCGTTCAAGCGCTACTATAAATGCGAAATTTTAAGCTCTTTTTCACAAAAATCTTTTGTGATTTCGAAAAACTTTATTTGAAGTCATTTGAATAATTTTTACTCACAAATACAATAATGTATACAAATTGCTAGAAATATCCATATTTACGGCGTGAGAGAATTTTTAAAAAACTTACATTCGTGTAATTTTTAAAAAAACAAAAGAATACAGCAAAATAAATCTTATTATATCCTAAAGAGTGCAATTAGCACTACATGTATGAAAAGTTTGCAAAAACAATTAGGGCCATTTTTGAGAAAATGCGAAATTTTGAGCACGTTTTCACCGAAAACTATTGAATTTTCAAAAAATTTTATGACATAATTAAAATACACGTTCTCATAAATACAGTAATGTGAACAAATCGCCGCTAGTGTAAATATTAACGACGTGAGAGGCAAGTCAAAAAAATAACATTTTTCTAATTTTTGAAAAAACAAAACAATAGAGCAAACTGATGTTTATGTAATCTCATAGAGTACATTTAGCACTATCTCTACCATAAGTTTAAAGAAAACATTTGGAGCCGTTTTTTAGACTCTCTTGTTTTAGTAATTCTTTAAAATCGAGCACGCAATATTGCACGAAAACTACTAAAATTTTCAAAAAAATGTACATGATCTTAATGAAAGAACACACTTTAGATAACACAGTTTATTAGAAGAAAAAATCGTCTCCTGTATTATTTCAGTAGTATACATTTCCGTTGCGGCTCTCACACGCAACCAACCTTTATAAATGAGGTCTCTAAATAAAGAAAATTTCACGGAGACATAACGAATTGCACTTTGACTCTCAAAATATGGAGGATTTGTTTAAAAAACGCATCAAAGTAGTCATGTAAAATGCAACCCGCATCACATGCCAATCTATATCGGCAAATAACTCCTAAACAAAGCGTTTTAGAGCCTTAAAAAGTAAAATTTTGAGGCCAGAGGCCAAAGGCCTTAAAGAAACGTCTTTCACATCATAATCTACAAGACAAGACACTTTTTGAGCATTCAATTAAATTTTTGGTCCGGCACTTCAATTCTACCAATGCCATCTAAATATTTCAGCCCTTATTGCTGGTATTCATTTTTGTGACGTCACGCTTAGAAGACTTAGATTCCTCAATCTTATATTTACGCTTTCTGTACACACCGTGGTTTTGTGCAGTCATACGAGGTTTATTTGCATAAGCATTAATTCAAGATTTGCTCTCCAGCAACAACTAGAAGTACCATTATAGTTGCTTGATCCCTATGAAGATTGTTTCTTATGCGTGTTGTGAAAACATTCAATTAACGTTTTGCCGTGTTCTGTAAGTACCGAATTATGGAGGGATGTGGTTGTACAGTGAAGAGTGAAGACTGTTTGTGTTTTAGCTTTACTAGTATTTTCGTTATCATTCGATGAAATTTTCAAATCAGCGGGTTCAGTCGTGTAGCTTTCTCAAAATAAAAATATATTTTTGTGACTATCACGAAAAGCTAAACGCTAACTGCCAAAGAATATTGAATAATTACTTCAAATGTCTTAAGGAAGTGTTGTGAATTGTTCCAAGAAAATTCTCCATTATACTGAATACATATTTATTGAAAGTTTCTTTTAAACATCAATTGCATTGCTTTTTTTATTTGATACTATGTTAGTAAATTGCAAGTTACCTTTATATTTTTGCAAATAAAGAAACACGTTTCGTTATCTACTTTTCCTCTTAGAATGGAAATAGAAGGATAGGGATGAGTATGGGGTCTAACATGCGAGAGTTGTCGTACGGGTAAGCGGAGGTAATAGGGGCAAACTTGTGATATGGCACAACACAAAGACCAATCTTTTTAAATTACCTAAAGTAAAATAGCTTGAACTAAATAAAAATCAAAATGCGCTAACCTACAATACTACGTGAATTAATTTAAAAAAGCCACTTAATTTAAAATTATAGAAAGAATAGCGCAAGTGACACATTAACTGCCAATGATCGAGGAGTCCAAACGCACGATTTAAATGTTGGCGGTATCTGGAAGTGTGTACATCAACGCCCAGCTGCAAACTCATATTGTAAATGATACACCGTGTGATATTAAACTCAATAGATATTAACTCGGTTTGTTAAGATATTCAATATGCAAACATCGTTTGAACAACATTCCCATGTATCGAAGTGATGTCCAAGTCTACTAAATTGTTTCTAACGGTAAAAATGGTATTTAGTACTCAAAGGTGAAAATATTAGTTGTATTATTTTTTGGCTCGGAATTGCTGTTCTTGAGGTACGTAAGAACGCAGAAAATAATCCAATACTTTTTAGTATACAAACAATTTTTCAATTTTCACACCCCAGCAACCTAGTACCCTGTCTCTCAACCCCCCCCCCTCTCTTCCTCATAACAAATCAAGGGAAGTTAAAGAGTAGGGTGGTACTTGCCCGATCCGATATTTTCGCACTACTTCACTTTGCTTTCTCAAGAGTAAAAACCTTTTTCTATTATTTTTGTGACTATCGAGGAAAGAGAAAAGCTAACTTTCAAGTGAGATTGAATAATTTTTTCGAATGTTGTTTTTAAAGAAGTGTGAATTATACCAAGAACATCTCTCTATAATGCTGAATAAACCTTTATTGAACAATTGCATTGTTACTTTTGTTTGATATTCTATAAGTACATTAGAAGTTACATTTATTAATTTTTAAACAAATAAACAAGTTTCATTAATAACGTTCCGTATTAATGGAAAGGATATACAAATGGATAGGGAAAGGGTAGGGTTTAACATGACAGAGTTCTCGCACGGGTACGCTAGTCTCTATCTTTAATTTTGTAGTAGTAGACTCCGAAAAAAATTCAAACTTTTGCAATCTTCGAAAATTCAGAATTAACCGTGAAATTAGGACTATGCCACTCTCTCAGACTAAAAACCGAAGTTTTCGCTGCAGCATGCAGAACTTTATTCTAAGTACGTTACACCGTATATATGTATATGAGAAAATAATAAACTCACAGAAAAATGTATGGTAATAATTATGATTTTAAGGGCAACAACTAGTGTAACTGCAATGCTTCTGACCGGGAAGTCCTAGGGTTCAAGTCCCGCCGGTGGCAGGAATTTCGGCACTAGCTACGTGTGGATAGCTTGAGTCGAGTTCAGCCGTTGTCTGGAAGATTCTAGGGGCCGGCTGCTAGAGTCGAAAATCGCTTTGATACAGGACAGATGGGGGTAATTCCCAATCTATTTACTTATGGGTAAAAAAATTAAGAATTACATATGAAAGACATCCATTATTTTATGGAAAATATCTTTTCAGGCATATAGTGAAGGGAAATTAGCAACGGCATTATTAGTAAATTCCTTGTTATGCAAAATTATGAGAAAATGTAATAGAGGTGGATGTGGTGGATACGTAGAATATACGTGGATGCAAAGTAATATCAGTAGAATAGAGAAAGTTATGAAATGCGACGGATGTCTTTTCAATGCAAATACACGTTTTGGGGTCCCCGGATACCCACAAAGTGTTTTTTCTTAACGTGTGTCAAAACGTGTTTTAAAACACGTGTCTACCCGATCGTCTGAATAACACTAGCGCGTAAACCATTCAAAGAATTTTGAATTCATAGGGGAGCAAACGTGTAGACCGGAAGAGACGCCTCTAGGCATCAACTGACGTCACTGAGCCGTCTCTCCGTCAGTCCTTCCGTCTCTCCATCCGTCCTTTCTTCTCTCCGTCCGTCCTTCCGTCTCCCCGTTCGATGATTGGTTGAATTATTGCTAATGATTCCGGGCGCGTCAGCGGGCAACGTCATTAGTTCGGGAGGTGGTGGTGATCCTGCCTCCGCTGGATGGCGAGATACGGCACCGACCTACCATCTTCTAGTGGGGTTTCCCCAACCAGGCATCTCCCACGGGGCACCATCCCAGGTGGGTTAAGCTCTAAGCTTCCGAATGGTCTCTCAGCATATGTGGTAATGTAGTGTATATAAGTGTGTGTAAGATTTAAGATAGGACAAGGAATGAAAAGAAAAGATCGCGCGCGGTTCGTGGTCCGTTAGTTAGGGTACTGCTTCTGCATTCGCCTGGTATTGATCGGAGAAAGCATAGAAACTACCAGTCACAGCAACCGACAGAACTCAACCTGGCTACCTGGCTAGTGTCCTTTCCGTCTCTCCGACCGTCCGTCCATAAGTCAGTCCGTCCATAAGTCAGTCCGTCCATAAGTCAGTCCGTCCATAAGTCAGTCCGTCCATAAGTCAGTCCGTCCATAAGTCAGTCCGTCCATAAGTCAGTCCGTCCATAAGTCAGTCCGTCCATAAGTCAGTCCGTCCATAAGTCAGTCCGTCCATAAGTCAGTCCGTCCATAAGTCAGTCCGTCCATAAGTCAGTCCGTCCATAAGTCAGTCCGTCCATAAGTCAGTCCGTCCATAAGTCAGTCCGTCCATAAGTCAGTCCGTCCATAAGTCAGTCCGTCCATAAGTCAGTCCGTCCATAAGTCAGTCCGTCCATAAGTCAGTCCGTCCATAAGTCAGTCCGTCCATAGTCAGTCCGTCCATAAGTCAGTCCGTCCATAAGTCAGTCCGTCCATAAGTCAAGTCCGTCCATAAGTCAGTCCGTCCATAAGTCAGTCCGTCCATAAGTCAGTCCGTCCATAAGTCAGTCCGTCCATAAGTCAGTCCGTCCATAAGTCAGTCCGTCCATAAGTCAGTCCGTCCATAAGTCAGTCCGTCCATAAGTCAGTCCGTCCATAAGTCAGTCCGTCCATAAGTCAGTCCGTCCATAAGTCAGTCCGTCCATAAGTCAGTCCGTCCATAAGTCAGTCCGTCCATAAGTCAGTCCGTCCATAAGTCAGTCCGTCCATAAGTCAGTCCGTCCATAAGTCAGTCCGTCCATAAGTCAGTCCGTCCATAAGTCAGTCCGTCCATAAGTCAGTCCGTCCATAAGTCAGTCCGTCCATAAGTCAGTCCGTCCATAAGTCAGTCCGTCCATAAGTCAGTCCGTCCATAAGTCAGTCCGTCCATAAGTCAGTCCGTCCATAAGTCAGTCCGTCCATAAGTCAGTCCGCCCATAAGTCAGTCCGTCCATAAGTCAGTCCGTCCATAAGTCAGTCCGTCCATAAGTCAGTCCGTCCATAAGTCAGTCCGTCCATAAGTCAGTCCGTCCATAAGTCAGTCCGTCCATAAGTCCGTCTGTCCTTAAGTCCGTCTGTCCATAAGTCCGTCTGTCCTTAAGTCAGTCTGTCCATAAGTCAGTCTGTCCATAAGTCAGTCTCTCCATAAATCAGTCTCTCCATAAATCAGTCTGTCCATAAATCAGTCTGTCCATAAGTCAGTCTGTATATAAGTCAGTGTGTCCGTCGTAGCGCTAAAGCATTCACACATTTTTTCCCGAAATAAACATTCCCCTACTGGCCTGACCCCACTCGAGGCACTGCGAGACTGAAACGAATTCTTTGAAGTTTGGCGAAACTGAGTTTCTTCAGGGATTCCTCCGAAAACATAGTTTTGAAGAACCCCGATAGAGTGCTGTTGGTAGGCAATGTTGTCCGTCGCCACTATACTCCTGGACTTCGTAGTTCGCGTCATGAATGATACATTTCCAAGAGTAATTTGTTTTACAACACATTGAAAGTTAACACTAAATAATTAAAATTGATATGTAAGTTTAAGTATCTCATAGAAATATTTGTTTATAAAGACTCAGCAATATTCAGCAAAAAAAGGGAAAATACTATACATTTTAACAATGATATTAAACCATTGGTTACCACTGCGTTGTTGCCTTTAAAGCACGCAACGTTTCTACTGCCTCTCCTTCCCCTCCCTCTCTCGCTCTGACACACACATACATGCACATCATCCAAATATTAATAAGAAGCAAGATTTTTTTCTGTGCATTTCGTGATAACAATCGGCTGAACAGAGTGACCAAGAAATGGTCTTAAATTGAGGATCGTGATCCACAATCGTGCAAGAACTACTTCAATTACAAAAATTTTACTTCTAAATATTGATAATTTATTCCGAAAAAATGCAATTTCAAAACAGCTGCTAGCTCCCAGCCCGATCCGTGCTGAGCTCGGTGGCGAGCAGCGAAACCTTTCCTTCTACCCCGAGCGAGTCGCGAGTCAGACTACAACGGGGTTTGTCCTACGTTTCTAGTAAGCGAGGAGTGCGGGGTAGGGTCTTTGGAGGCTGGGGCCAGGGGTGGCGAAGCATCTCGCAGACTGGGTGCCGGCATGTGAAATGGGTCAGCCGCTGAGCCGACGGGGGAAGTAGACACGGAGGCGATTCCAGAAAGTATTTTATGGCGGAGTAATTTCAGTGTGAACACCCCATTAACATCTATGATTTTTTTTTATTCTTAGCTTGAAATAAAAAAATGTAAGAGTGGGTTGATAATGAGAATACTGAATAATTCTTTATGGGAATACTATAGGAATAATGGGACTAATGAAACTCCGTGTATTCATAATGGGAATTCTGCTTTTCGTTTGATAACAATATAGGTTATTATTTTGAAAAGATGAGTAAAATTTCAAAGCATTGTTGGCTTGGGAGAGCATGATCCCCTTTCCCCTTATACTCGCCACAACGTAGTCATGATTTCTCCGCATTTATGGAGATTCGCACCAAATGGGCCCCCGTATTCGTCTTTCCGATAGGTTTTCGAACTGTAAACATTGTAAGTAAGTGAATAACAATAGTACCTAAACCTTACTGAAGTTTTTCTTCAAAATAACTATTCCCCTGTCAATCTAGAGGCTGCCGCGGCTCCTCGAATTTGATACGTATCTTTTCATTTTGAGGAGTATTTTACCTGAAGCTCTTATTCAATACACTAAAATACTTTTCACAATGGTCAGTTTCTTTAAAACTTTTGGGGTTTCAAGAATTGAATACATATGAGTATTTTTTGATAGATATGTTACGGCTTACAAACTGTTGAAACACCTGGCGACTGAATGTTTAGCGAGCTGACCGCAGAAATCTACGTTCTCTATTTCATATGTCAGCTCCAGAAATGTTTTACGAATTAGAACGATTCTCGAAATCGTTTGTGGGTCAATGAATTGATCCTCAAGTGAAGTAACACTTCGTTGGACGTCGAAACATGCAAAAGCGTTCTAATATAGGAAATTTTCGCACGGGTTTAGCTGGTGTATGCCATTACGCATATTTAATATATAAACTCTGAAATTAAGTTATGGCAGGTGTTGATCTGCCATTACTTTTTTCAGGTCTTTCAGGAGTCAATCGTGAAGTAACTCACTGTAACGTCATTGCAGTGCCTCTGCCTGGGAAGTCATAGGGGTTGAGTCCGATGGTGACAGAATTTTTGACACTGGCTCTAAATATATCTAATTCAGCCGCTCGATAAGTATTCTAACGGCAGGTGGCTCTGATCGGTAGTTTTCCGTAGTTTCTCCGATCAACACCAGGCGAATGCCGCAGCAGTACCTTAACAAACAGGCCACGGCCGCGCGCGATCTTTCCTTCCGCTTCCTTGTCCTATATCCTCACTCCGTACTTACACACACTTATATTCACTACTACTACTAACCACCCATGTCAGGAGACCAGACGGGAGTTTAGAGCTTGTACCTGCTGAGGCGGTGCCTCGCGAATGGGAGTTACCTGGATGGGAAAACCGGGTAGCAGACATGTAGGTCGTCGCCTGATCGTACCACTCGGGGGAGAATACCCGTGATACAAACATGCACTGCACTTTCGGGATTAACGACGCTCCCGGAATCATGAAATAATCAATCAATTACGCAAGAGTTAATCGTGAATATTTTCTTTATTACCTAATGTCTTCAGCGCTATTCATTGATATATTTTCACTAACACATTCGACAGAAAAACTAACACCCAACTGAAGGTTTTCCAATCGCATTCAAATGTAGTCAAATTTGCAAAATACATTGGGGTTTTTACTGAGTCCGAATAAGAACTGTTAAATTGACCATAATGTAAAAATGCAAGAAAATATGCATATAACCGCGAATAAACTCAAGAATTAATAATACAATTCTTGGCAACAGATTCGCGCGCTAGCGAAGAACTTCCGCTTTGGAAGACATGGCAGGGCATTTTAGTAGACAGAGAGATCATACTTTCTTCTTCGAAGGCCTTCATTTTCTGAATGACAATCTCCGAGACATGCCAAGGCATTCATCAGATTGAATGAAACTGCGCCTGTGCAGTACTATTCGCATTGTCACTTCTCCCGAATGCTTCAACCCCAGATATGCCATCTTTGTTTCCCATCTTCCTCTCAAGCCGCGCGGCAACCACCATTCGCATGTCCCGAAAACGCTCCAACTTACTCACTTCCGCTAAGCTTCTGAACGGCGCATAATTTGAAATACCAAGAATTCGGAAATGCTCCAGGGTTATTCTCCTCTCGTTAAGAAATGAACAAGAGAAATCGCACTGAATTTGTTATGTGTGTTCGTGAGAAAAATCAAAAGCTATTGTAGATTGTGCTGTGAATGTGCCTGTAGCAGCTCATGCGGCTTCTGAGTCAGAGATTCCCATCTCAATACGATGTTTTTGTCCAATTTCGCTTCATTCATTGAACAAATGTTAATGTAACTCCTTGCTTTGCTTCTGGACAGTAAATCTAGCTTCACTATCATCGCAAATTTTCTAGAGAACTGTAGAGGAGTTACGTTATTTCGATAGCAGCACACTCAAATAAAATCTGAAGCTCGGTTGCCCATCCAAATAGTTTCTATTAAACGAGAATGAATCTCTCTTGCTATCAAATGTCACGAGCGCTCACAGGGGTCTTCAGTCAATTAAAAGAGGTGACTGATTGTGCTTTCTCCCTCACACGTCGTATACAATTTTTAACAGTTCTTTATGTTAAATAAATAAAAATGTAATATGTTAAACACTTGTTGCCCCTTGAATCAGTTGGCAATAATCTGTTCAGAAAATCTTTTCTTATTCCCAAGGAGAATGCTGCAGCAGAAACTCGCTGAACAAAACTGGCCTTTGGTGAACAAATCTGGCAATGTTGCGATACGATTTCCAGCTATAATACTAACTGCCGCTGCGAAGTTGTAACTTGTAACGTGAATTTATGTTAAAAACAGGAGATGAAAGCAGCATTTTCTACACATTGTCCGTAAGAGCGTAAGTTCCTCGAAGCTCGGAAGATTTTTTGTTTGTTTGTTTGGTTGGTTGGTTGGTTGGTTGGTTTTTTTTGTTTTGTTTTGTTTTGTTTTGGTTGTCGAATAGGGCCACGTGCAAATTTTAAGTTACATTTCAAGAAACGAAAACGAGAAAGTGAAAATTATGAACAAATCAAAAGTTGGGTGTAAATGTCTTTCTCAAGTGGCAACGTTTTTGTTGAGAGACTCAAGATGAACGTTACAGTTGTTTTGGATCGAGGAATTTCGAGAAAACATTAGCGGTTGACTAATAAGATTATAAGAAATATAAAATAAAAGACAATAGTAAATTTTATATGTTTGAGAATACATCTGAGTTCTTGCAAAGGCGTACATAAATATTTTACTATACACAGAAAAACAAAAAAAATCTTGCAAATTTTGCTAGAAATTACTTTAGTTCTGGGTATTTATTTATATCTTAATGGGAAATGATTTTGTCAATTCCATTACCCAATAAATCAACCCAGCGTAACCGAAAACCGAATTAAAGTATGTGTAATTTTTGTAATACCCCAAAAATAATTCTGCATTCTATCAACTAATTCTGTTTAAACAGCACTGCACAAATGTGCATATTTTCACAATTTTGGAAGTGTTTTCCCAACTTTTGAGCACGAGTGAAATTAGCGTATTTACTGCAACAAAAAACTAAACGTTTCACTGTTTCATTAATTATCCTGAAATGTAAGGTGCACAAGTTGTAACATAGTTGTGCCCTTGAACCACAGACATTTTTATCAGGTCAAATGACATGACAATAGGCAATTGGGACATCGACTAATATGACAATAAGCTATTGAATTTTAATCTCATAAATACTAACAAGGTTTTGTTTAAAATAGTTTATGTTTGTATTTTGTAAATACAACTACAAGGAAATGTTTAAGACTCGTCTCAATTAATTTAAAACTTTGTCAAAAGTCAACTTTGTCTTAGCAATTTGTGGGCGAAGCATTTGCAAACCGCGCAAAAGCGATTTCAAAAACAAGTTTCCACCTAAGTCAATACATGCGAAGCAAATCAATTCGCGCCCCTACTCACACGTGTCGTTCGGAGCGAGTCGCCAACCGCTCTCCTAAATCTCTTGGCAGATTCTTGCGCTCGCGCCTGCTGCAGACACCGGCACACAGAACACTAGCAAAGAAACGTGCGGCGCGGTCTGTGGTCGCGGCACAACTGAAGTCCGTCCGCAGACCATCGCGCCATGAGACGGCTGAACCAGGAACTAAGCCTTACTTTCCTAGCTTCAAATACTTTCAGCACATGCAAATAATTGAAAAAATTGTGACACATTTTATCCGTGATGGAATTACCGAAGTAGTTATCTCGGGCTTCACTTTCTTCTTCCACAATTAATTCGAAATCGTCTTGAAAATAATGTTCAAATCCCATTAATTGAAGGGTTCACTTAAACGTATCGCAAAACTATTAATACGCAACTCGGACAAATATATGTTAAGTTTACTTTGAGTCTTGATGACATTTCTTTCATAATATAAATAAAACCCCCGGCAAATTAATAACACAATTTTCCCGTATTTCCAAAAACAATTCTATTTTATTACATAAGTAGCGTAAGTTGTGAATAAAATCACAAATTTAAGTTTAAAATACCTTGTTTTTAAAATTTTTGTTTACATTTTAAACACTAACTTTCAATTTGCTGACAGAATCACAGTCTAATGAATTTGCAATTTGTAAACTACCAATAGTCTTTATCATGCCCCCATCTAACAAAGTTATTAATCATTCCACAATTGAAATTTTATATTTTTTGTGTGTTTCATTGAAGAACTACAAATTTTTTAAAAAATTAAAAAACATTATTTTTTCATTTTGCTATTTAAATTACCAAATTTAAATTGAAGAAAATTTTAGATTTAACTTACCCTCACTTCTAACTGTAATATTTATGACACAAAGTAGTACAATGTATATGTCTGTACACATTACTTACATACATATGTCCATATATACAGTATTAATATATCCACATTATTGTCCAATTGTAATTCTCAAGATAATTTTTCAAAATTTGAAGGTAATCTTTCAAATATCATGTTTCTTCAGTTATTATAATTTACAGTGAGCAACAAAAACAATTTTAATATTCAACTCTGAAAATTAAATGGTATTTTGAACAGCACAGTTAATTAATTTTACTGTCTCACAAAATAGACAGTTTTCCACAGCTTGAAAAAATAAACAAAGATTTTGATATAATTACACTTTTTGAAACTCCCAGATTCTGAAAAGGTTTTGTTTTATCACCAAAAACATCCCTCAGTAAGCAACATTAGCACATAAACCAAACACAAAATTTCTGCAAACAGATACTCTTTTTCAGGTATCGAAAAGCACTTTAAGGAATAATACAAGACTACTTTTTAATCTACAAGATTTGTGCAATATTTATATGCTTAAATACTTTCTTTGCTCTAAGAAGCTCAAAATTGCAATGTGAAATTGAAAACTGGAAAGTGTCAAGACATACTTATATATTAAAATACTATGAATAATAATATATTAATAAAACTAAATTATCTGCATTCTCTTAAAAGAAAAAATGGTTCAAATGGAGAAATTAACATTTTCTTAATAAAAGCAACTATTTTACCATTACAACATATCTTCATATATAAACTGCTGCACTTTTTTTATAAGTAGAAATAATTTAACCAAACAAATCTTTCAGTCTTAGAGTATACATAGCTGTGATTCCAACATAATTAAAAAATCTAACATCAATAAATATTTCATATTAAGAATCTGTAATAAATGGGCCAAAAAGATAAAATAAGTACCTTTCACACTGAAAATGTAGTCTTTGAATATTTTCACATTAAAAGTGAAAATTCGGATGTTAAAGCATGACAACAACAGAAGTTAATAAAACAAATTACTGTAATTAAAACTGGTGACATTACCAATTATTACAGACCAGATTATATGCAACATAAAAGGGCTGAAACAGGCATGAAAAATGCTTAAAATATGTAACTGAAACGTGAAAATAAGTAACATAAAATAAAACAAAAACAACTAGTATCATTTTTATTAGAAAAAATTGAACATGAATGAAATATGACATGAACAATTTTTATTATTTACAAGTTTTGATTTTAAACATTTTTACAATCCTGTAATTTTCTAAATTTTCTGTTGTAAGATTGTGTCTTTTATCAGCCAAACTATTTTTATAATTTCAAAAACAATATTCTCTATCTACCAATGACACAGAGCAATACTTGAATTTTGATGACATATTAGCTTGTACTGTCATAGGCACCATGTTCATCCCTGGCAATAAAAAATTTATAAATTTGACCAACAACTACGCATGCTTCATTTCCATTGTCATGCTCTTGGGACCCGGTTGGCATGAGGGGGTAGCACCATCTTGTCTTGCATGGTTCAGTTATGGTGTTTAAATGCATAGACAAAAGACATGCAACTGCTAAAAGCAATAGAAGGCTCATATGAGTCGTGCATTTCATTGTTTAGTTCCGCTACAACTATTAATATTTAAAAATAAGCATATATGCCCCATTAAGCAGCAACATACTAAAATCTGTAAAATAGCCTAAATGTGTAAATAGATATTATATAGTTCTGTAATTTTAAATAAAATTTCTGCACTAGTTTTAGGATATTAGTACATAATAAGTTGACATTTTGTTCACAATAGCAAAACTTCGTTAATTACATTTGTTGACCACAAAAAAATGGTAATATATAGTAGACCAGACAACAAAATAGAAATGAAGTATTTCGAACTGTTGCAACTTCTTAGTAACATTTCAAGAAATAAAAAAGGAATAGGTTTTGTAAAACAAGTTGGAAATAAATATTCCACATTTTGTGAATCATTGTTTTCAAAGTACAAATATCTTCATATTGGATTCCAACATCGAATAGCAATCCCCTGAACTGAATGTCAAAGTACTGTAGGCCAAGTGTGACAGGCCAATTAACACAAAAAAATAATTTTCCAAATTCCAAAATTACATTTGTTTCTCCACATCCATGCACTAATGCACCTTTTAACCTCAAAATTTTAATTTGTACATTTTTCTATGATTAAATATTTTTTAAATATTACAGCAGCAGATAGTGCAGAAGATTCTCTGGCTGAATGGATGAAACAGGAAATTCTGAATAGTTAGAAGAGTGGAAACCCCAAATAGTTTAATACAGAAGGGTCCAAAAGATTTCTATCAAAAAATTGCAAATCTTCGTTATCAATAGTGCATTAAATTATTGTTTAATAAGTTAAATAGCTTCACACTGGAACCCAACTTCCAGCTTTTCTAACAGCCTGAGCTAAGGGGAAGGGAACCTTCCAAAAAGGTCTTATGTTGCATATTATGTCATACAAAACATAAATCAAGTCCCATTAGGGGCAGGAAAACCTGATTTTAAGGCCCAAGAATGCATTGTTTCCAAACTGTGCATGGCAGTAAAGTATGCTTTAGGTCCGAAGCGTAATGTGTGTTGCAGATTGCATAAGTGCCTGACTTCCCACCTAAGCCACACCCTGCACTGTTTTCAATCTTCAAACAATGATACACAACTGAGGAGAAATTCCCTATCCGACACTAGCACACATACAGGTTTTTGCATCCATTTTTTAGCTGGTTTTTTTTATTATACAAAATTGGCATCTTCCCTTAACATGTTATATAGACAGAGGAATAATACTTTTATTGATTGAGTGTTATTGTTTTCCTCTCCTTTTATGTTTCATTCCTTCCTACCATCCGTAGCAATACATATACCTCATCGGTTTTCACCAGCTAGTCATCGTCAATCCAGAAAACTTCATGTATCTCCAATTTCTGTCACTATCAACTACTTTCTCATACTTTGTGAAGTATGTATTTAAAAGTTTCACATTTTTACACAAATCATCCAATATGAAAACTGAAAACTTTATTAATTCTCTAAACACAAATGTCTTTTCCTATCAGGAGATGGACTTTCTTGAAAGGCTCCACCGTGATACCTTCTCTCCTGAGATATCTCTTTCTTTCTCTACTATAACATCTCATTTATATAACTCTTTTCTTGTTTACATGTGGACTTATTCCCATCTTTCTGTTTTGGTAATACTGGTTTCTTTGATGTTCAGTTTATGATTTCATGTTTATTTCAAGTTTCAAATATTAGGAAAAGCTGCTTCCCCCTCTTCTTAGTTCTTTATTCATAATTACCATCTCTATATAATATGGGCAATTATCTACACACAGTGCTTCTTTAAAATTATAATTCTTAATGTTCAAAAATCTTTAAGGAACCCCCTTGTCTTATTACTGAGTAATGAAAGTTCCAAAAACTCAGATCCCAAAAATATGTTGGAAACATGATTTATTACATTTTTATACCCATAACATTCTGTACATTCAAATGGTGTAAATAGGGAAATCAAAGTGATCAGAATATTTGCAATACACTAGATAAAACATATGTTCTTCTAGAAACCATAAAAATAAAATTAATCATGTCCAAAAAGAGACAACAACAACTCAAGTCGCTTAAGAAGCCTTGTCAAGAGAAAAAAATAACTAAAACGAAAAGCAAGGCTTAAGAATAACATACAGTAATTGGCCAAATCCACAACACAATCAATACATTCATTTTGAAAGATAAATACTCCATTTCTCAGTAAGGACATATAATATTAATAAATCACATAGTTGACTTTCATGTAGCACTGAAGATCACAACCATCATACTTGCACATCAAACAGAATTAAAACTTATGTCATGAACTTCATGAAACTCATTCATGAGGGTATTTACTGGAACTTTTTCAACAATTGACCATTTTAGTCAAATCAAATTGGGTGTACTCTGGCAACACAAAGAGTAAAATGGGGGTGATTACAGTTGATGAGAATACTGACTACTGATGCCATTCAAATATTTTTTTTTGTTTTTTTAATAAAATTACTTATAATAAAAACAATATTGCCTCCCCTTCACTTCATTATTTAATTCCTTGTAGATTTACCAACACAGTAACATTCTTTTCAAATTACATCAGCTACCTATAGTAAATAATTCTAAGTGAAATATAAGAAATAAAATTCAACATGGTGACTAAAATGACGAAACCTGTCTGACTGATGTTATACAAAATGTCCCCAATAATAATAATAATAAAAAATACCTGTATAAAAATATCTTAAAAAGAAATATATGGCTTCAACAAAAATGGCTTCATATATCCAATCTATTGGTATTTCTATTCTCTAAACTAGAAATTTTAAAAATTCTTTGTTAGGTGACTGAAGAACTGCAATGAAGTGGCACTTTCAATAACTGTGGTAAAATTACAACACATCACACTCCTAACAGAACATGGCAAGTTATTAGTAATCTTGCATGCAATTAATATAAATATTTTGAAACTCAAACAGACAAAAACACAACTTATATATTTTGCCATGATGTATCATAGACAACTATCTCAGCTTTCTCATGGATTTAATTTTGCTGTTGAATTTACAGGAAATCTTAGAAAAAAATCTGTTTGATTTCTGCTATGATTTTTTTAATTTCCTTCTCTTTGTTACCCTTTTTCATCATGATTCATATTTCTACATGTCAAGCATGCATAATGAATTCCAGTTGTACAAAAAATCTAGCAGCCCAGAATCATAAAATACCAAAAATTAAATTTATATATAGGCATTAAATATCACACATACCAGATAAATTGTGAGTATTGATACAGATAATATAATGAATTCAAATCTAAAACTAAACATTCAAATCTATTTCAAGGAAGTAAAGACACACATTTTGATGCATTAGAAACAACACAACAAGGGATGTGTTCTAAAATTCCCTACCCAAAATTAATTTCACAAATAATACAAATGAAAAACTAAGATCAATAGCTTTCACAAGACATATCTAAAAGAAAAATATCAATATGTACAACTAATTACTGCATGATGCACTTGATTTTACTTATTCCAGTAGATCATTTCCTTTCTATTATCTCTCTTCGGCAACAGCGGAACACATATGCCTTATACACTTAATATATTTGTGATCTTTGTAAATCACTATATTTATGAAGTCACAAAAGTAGATCAATGAATAATTGTGATTCACGAATGGCTATTTGTAATTTGAAACGAACTTTTTTAAGTGTATACATAAAATAAGATGCTAGAATAAAATTTCACAAATAACACAACCCATAAATTCCACAGTAAAGCAAATTATAAAAACCCTTGAAGTTACCAAATCTTTAAACTATTGGCAAATCAGCATACTACTCATAGAAATAAACTTATTAGCCAACAAAATAAATAAATAAATAAATAAATCTAAGCAATCTAACCCCAAAATGCCAAAGATTTGGTGAAGGAAACATGAGAAAACAAGAGTAACAAAGAAATACACATAATGTGGAATATGAAATCTCTTGCTACATGTTACATCCAGAAACACTACTGAACTTCAAGAATCTGTGAAGAATTAAAATATAACAGGATAAAGCAAATTTCTTTTAGCTCCAATTCAATGAAAACAATGTAAGATCTGTAACAGTGATCAATGTTGCCAAATTCATTAACAGCATGATGGAGTGATCTTACTAGTAATGAATACATTCATTATAAAATAGAATTCAATGCTTTCACCTGTATTCCTGATTTATCACTACACTAAATAAAGTACAACACATGGACCACAGAAGAAAATGTACTCCAAAATAGACAAATGTGTACAAAACAAAATAAAAATAACAGTAAATACATATAGCTATTGATCAATTACTGTTTACCCCTTTATGTTAAGGAGAATAAACCACACATTCAAAAAGACCATACTCATCAAACATTCTGCACTAGGCCTTATATTTTATGTGTAGATATTATATATATATTTATATATTATATACAACAAATATTCCGGAAATAACATGACTAAGACTGTACAGTGTCACAACTGAATGTTTGTTTAATTATTTAAAAAGAGAAGCTTATGATTGAAAAGCTCATTCATAATAAAATCTATAGTCCCTTCACTTTTTACAAACTATCCATATGTGAACATAACAACTATTTTTTCATAAATTCACAACACTCATCACTTCACATTTGCTTTCAGATGTTGTAGAAATTCATAATAAGATAAGGCTGATTCAGTTCTATCTTCTATTAACCTTTCTGTAAATTTCACACGGCGAGGGCTGTCATCTCTGAAAAAATATACAGAACATTAAGTTATTTTTATCAAAGTTATCTCTTGAGAATAATTTCTTTTTAAAAATTAAATTTCTCTAAAATGAAATAATTATGTACACACCTTATGATTTCTAAAGTAGCACAATAAGGTCTTTCAGCCTGAAGACGGTTAATAAAATTCCTGATGTTCTCCGATTTCACACTTTCTAGAACTGGCAATTCATACTGAGAAACAAAAAGTTTGTAAGGTTAACAAATTCTTCCCCATACAATTCTACAATAAAATTTTAAATTTTCAGAAACATAATTCTCAACAAACCATTTCCTCTGGTATGCTATTGAAACCAGCAACACCTAAAACATCTGTACAGAATTCTGGAGAAACACTGCGACCCACATACATTAACATATGATCACCAGTATCCAAAAGAAAAGCTCCTCTATGATCTAACTTTTCAGCTGTCAGATGTAATCTAGGTGGCTGTGGGATTAGTGTTCCATCCTCCAAAGTAGTCAACTGCAAACAAGCAATAATTTACATTAAAAAGTGACAAAGTTCACATAATAAAATCATAAAATCACAGTAACAAATCAGATACATGATGAGTGAATACGATTAATGAGCAAATATGTGATGTTCAATGACTTGAGAGAAGAATTGTTTAGCAGGATAGGGTCAATAGGTCACAATTTCACACCATAGAGGCTGATCAATATGTCATCTTCAACTTAAAGATGGTTCTCCAGACTCATCTAAGTCATTCAATATGGTTCACATAGTGTCTGTTGATACAAATACCGGAATTGAGGAATCAGATTCAAAGGTGCACATCAACTCAGCAGCCTGATCTTATCATGTTAGGTTTTTGTCGAATGTGATGCCAAGGAAAGTTGCTACTTTAATAGAACACTGCAGAATTACATGCCACAGATTTTGAAATGGAGAACTTGAATCCTATTGTATTGCTCCATTTATTTAATCTGAAGGAAATATGTTACAATTTCCTTTGAATAAAGACAATATTCTTGGAAGAGCAAAAAATTATGTCTCCAGGTAGGGTCATAAGCTTTCTCAATTGCCACACTCAACAGGTGTTGACACATTTCTTCAATCCAGGAGCCAGACCAGTCAAGAGTTACTACTAGCTATAATGGCTTCATGCAATTAGTGGGCAAGATTTGTCTTTAACTTGACGAGATTGCTCAATCCCCTCAGACCATCAAGCTTGGGATTATAATGATTCTCACCAAAACCCAGGAATGTAATGCTAAATTAAAATTCGAACAAAAAGGTTGAGGAAATGGCATGCTTTTTCAGACAGTTGTTTTAACATTACTTGTTTATCTGGCCAGGTCCTGGAGCATTATCTTTCTCCAGGACTTTTTCAAACAGGGCTTTTTCACAAGCAAGAGCAGAGAATTCCTCAAAGAACGTAAGAGCTTTTTCATTTTCTTCCAGGCATCTTGAAGAATGACATGCACAGTACTCCAATCATCTCCTAGCGAAAGCTCAGGGTGCAGTACAAGGAGTTGGTGATACTCTTACGGAGGAAATCATACAATATTGAACAAAACACAGGATTAAAACCACTCAAGAGATTGAAGTCCCTTGTGCTAACCTGCTTGGAACTTCACATTCCCCATCACGGACAAAAATTAATTTTAATCCTGTGTTGTATACCTCAGTATTTAGAATATTGCCAATTTTACTTTCATGCATTCACACCTTTTTCCATCAGACTCCTGAAAAGCATTAAAAGAATAGTAGCCAAGACGTTAAAGGGTAGTCACTGTAGTACCCAATTCAGGAAAATGAACTGCGATTTAAAGAATCGTACGTATCTTGCTGTTCACAATATTCACAATCTAGTACTTTCTTCCACTGATATTCACAGAGTGAAAGTATTTTATTTCATTTAAAAGCAAAAAGAAGAAAGACAAGAAGGGAAACAAGACAGATTCATATTTATAATTTAAAAGCAAACATTTTGATTTACCTGTTCTTCCAAACAATGCACAGGATATAAATCTGGATAAATAGTTTGGATAAGGTATGCCAGAGGCAATGTTTTCATCTGACACATTGCGTACAAACGATCATCTAATCGAGTGCTTTGTCCTGTGCGGAACGCCACCTGAAACAAAAAAGAAAACCTGAACCTACGGCAGAATAACAAACTTTATTAAAGAAACAAGCTTTGTGCTGAACACTCACATATTTCAGCAATGCTAAAATATACAAAGGCAGAAGCCTGAGGTTGTGAGGTGCTAATAATGCTCCTGAAGGTCCTGATGGCTGAACAACACGGTAGGCAGATAAGACATCAATTGCAACATTTATAAAGGCATCACGGGCATCTGAGAGAGATGACTGATGAGAGCGATCCACAGCTGTAACATATATTTTAATACAACTTCACAATTTATTCTATTCAAATGCATCCATCAATACAATACAGACATTAACGCTATGGTGTCAGGATCTCTTCAACCTTTTTAAATATTATTTGGGAGAAGTCCAGACTCTAAAATTGGACAATAATAATTGAACGAAAGTAACATCATAAATTAAAGAAATAGAAAATAGACAACACTGGTGGTTAATTAAGTAGTTTTGGATGGTAAATAATAACCGTTAATCGATTTTTTACTTGAAGCTACATTCATTGAATTATTTCCTTTTATGATCCCTGAAACTCTTTTCAAGTTGAGAAACCTTATAGCAGAAGAGTCAGCTGCCCGCTTGTGCCAATGCTGTCAGTCAGTAGGAACTGTCAAGTATGATTGTTCCTTGGGAAGGGAAAAGAAGCAAATGCCAAGATTGGACAGTTGGGAACTGCAACTGAAAAATGATGTAGTTATTGGGCACAGGACTGTGCCTGCCCCTATTTAAGACTGCACTGCAGGCTGGTCTCGTTACCAACATTTAAATTTCTGAGATTTTCTCACAGATTTGAGATTTTCTCAGATAGGTGCAGTCTGAAAAAAACCTTGGTAATTTTTGCCATCAAAATATCTTGTGAGCAAATATCATAAAAACGCCCTGGTTGGTAGTGCTAATGCTTACATTTAAAATTTGAAATAGATACTTTTAGTTGAAAGATAAAAAATTAATTGGAAATGCAGAAAGACTAGGAGAGCAAAGATCAGAAACTCCAGGAAAAGAAGAAAAACAAAATTAAGTTCATGAAATCAAAAAAATTTAAAGCTTTCACCTCAACCTGAAACAGAATATGCAGAAAACAAATTGAAAGGATATACAAAAATAATTTCCCACCCCATTGATTAAAATGTTGCCCCCTGACATGAATATGAACAATTTAGTCTCTCAGTTTTCTGTTGAATTGCCAAATCAGCATTCAATCAAAAATACATCACTTCTTGTTATTAAAATTTAAGCTTCCAATACCGAATTTTAAAAAATTCACACAATTTTTTTTTAATACATATAAAATCAGAATGTCACACAGAAGTCGTCTTAAAATTAAGATCAATGAGGGCTAACACAAAGGTTGTTTGTCAACTCTCAAGGGCTAAAATGATCAAGATTAACAAATAGAGACTACAGATTCCTCAAATACTGAGGAATATGGTAACTATGTTAATATTTTGAGTATGCTTCATGAAGATTTCATCGATGTTAAAAGAAATTCTTAGACGAAGATTCATTCTATTCCTAAAGACAGCAAGATACGGGAGATCACATGCAGTCACATAACATAACACATTCTTTGGTTTCTCAGAACGCTCAGACCTAACACTTTGTAATTTTGGTGGTCGGGACTTCAGATTTTGTGATGAATCATACAGAAAAATACATGCAGCTAGATTATGAAGTTGGCAAGGCCCAAATCCAACCTGGGCCACAGCACCATCAAAGACAAAGAAGATGATTATGAGGTGTAGAACTTTAATCCATTTTTATCACTCCATTCATGCAATTCATTGAGGGCAAGCTGTAATTGCCTTTCTATGAAAAATGGTGCAAGGTGGTAGCAAAAAATGGTGAAGTCATCAACAAAGAGTGAAGCTTTCACAGGGTCTCATCACTAACATTATAGCATTGATAGCAATGAAAACCAAGTGACACTCAGAATTGATTCCTGAAAGGCACCTTTTAGTCAACTGATGGCTGGAGAATAATCTTTCACAACAACAGTTGCTAAAAGAACTTGGAGAGGATATCTACCAGGAACAATGGCAGCCATCCCCTTGTCCCCAAGAATGCAAGGAATAAAGAATGCAATACCTCCAGGTGGTGTCATAGGCTTTCTTGATATTAAAGCTGGCTAGAAAAGGTGGTATTATGACGCAAACTAAGTGGAGATCTGGAAAACTAGGTGAAAATTTATTATTCACTGTAAGAGTCTTCAGACACAACTAGTGAGTGAGATTGGACAGTAACTTGATGGGATTGTTCAATCTTTTCATTCCTTAGGGTCTTGGATGACAAGGGCTTTGTGGCAATTCCCAGTAATAGTAGGCTCGACCTAGATTAGACCGAAGTGAAGGAGGAAATATTGTGCCTCTGCCAGGAGATGCTTTTGCTTTTGGTTGTGTATCTGGTCTGGTCCTTGAGCAGATTCTTTTGAGCACACAAGGACAGGGAAAATTTTTCCTCACAGAAAACAGCATTTGTAGTCTTCATCTTGACCACAAAAAATCCCATGAGCTGTTCCCCAATCCTCATAATTGACAAAGTATGGGGTGAAGTGTGAGGAACTGAAGATATTCTTGTAGTGAGAGGTCTGTTCCTCGAATTCCGGAAGTGTGAGATTTTTGTAGATGAGATTTCCATTTGCCAGCAACACTGGAAAGGTTTGTGGAAGAATAACCACATCTGATGCATCTTTTGCCATATTATTTTAGAGGGTTCATGGTAAGAAAGTGATTGTAGGATGTCCAGGAAACTGTCTTTTTCATATGGTCTATATAGCTCTCTGGTCCAGGTTCTTTTACAATTGATCAAATTTTTGGTATCGAGTAAAATATTGAGCTTCACCAGTCACCACTTCTTGTGGTACACCATAAAGCCATAATCACATTACACCAAGGCACTGAGTGGTCAACATCTGATACTCGAAGCAGTGCAGAGGATTCAGCAAGTATTGTCATACGCACAGAATACAGAAACCACATGAGATCCTCTCCAGAACAAATACAAAAGAGGATTAGTATTGAGGTGGGGTGAGTACACGATTCCCATTGTGCTGGATCCTGTAATCATCAGGGATCCCCTTTCCAACTGGAAAAAGTTTTTTATGTCTTTCTCAGTTTCAGAATTAAAATTCTTATGATTTACCACACCCTTGCAGAGGTTTTAAGTAGGGTAAGTGGATACTGTACCAAGTGTCTGACACATTCTTCATCATTGGTTTGCATTGTATAACCTCAAAATTGTAAGTGCTGAGTTTGTTTAATTTAATGATGAAGCTCCAGCCTTCAGCCTGCATGAGAAACAAGACTCAAGTAACTAAGATTTGAGTCAATCCACTGCAAAATTTCCAATGCACTTAATTGCAAAGTACCTTTATGCCAAAAAATTGAAAGTTACAGCAGAAGCTTCGCTATGTGCACTGAAGTACAAGGTTGTGGCCTACACGATTAACATAAACCATCCTTGAAGTTGACCAAAATGAACTGACACTGAACATAGGCACACAACTTTGATGATGATATCGTGTAAACATCTCTCTTAGTTCCCCACAATATTTGTTAAGTTTATCCAAATCACTGCCATTATACGATGTATTATGCACCTCAATATATGTATGATTGGCAAAATGACTTATAAAAACCAACAATATAATTGATTCGCAACAGATTTCATTCAATCAAGTATGCATGTCACATATAATCTCAGTAAGTAAGGAACAGCCACAAAAACAGGCACTAGACATGTTTTCTGAGAGTTTTAACAAATTATACACTAACAAATTAAAAAAAGAAGCAATATTTTGTGAGTTTAAAAGTTTCTAAACAATAACACAATGAAAATACAAATATCAACATATTCATATAATGAGACGAGTAGAAAATTAATATTCATTTACAGTCCACGATCACTGATCAACTGAACAAACTGAAAAACTGAACCTGTTGAACAAACAAAAAAAAGAAAATTATGTTAGCAGACTCCCAAATTTTCTCACAAAGTACATCTATACACTTTTAAGACTGACATAATTTCCTTTTCAATTCTCATTTTAACATTTAACAATCTTGCTCAGCACATTGCAACTTTTTTTAGAACTTGCTTCAAGAATCACTTATTTTCTAATGCCAATACATTAAAAATTAAGGTTTTGACATTGTTCGCAAGAGACACATTATTTCACTAACACCAAAGCTTATGATGCATGCCAATCTTATTTTTTATATCCATGGGACCTTAAGAAATCGTTACCTAGAAATAATTTTTTTTTTCTGCTTTAAAGGCATCAAGCATTGTAGTTACGATCTAAATGAATACATATAGGACACTTAGAGCCAAAGACTATGTGTCATTAGTAGACATCGGATGTTTAGGCACTCAAAAATAGACTTTTAGGCACCTAAAAAGGCACTGAAAATGTCAAGAATAAGGAGAAAAAAAGGCACTGTCATAAATTACATTCACAATAAAATTAAAAATTATTTGTTGAACTCCACACATATTTACAACACTTCTACATTTTATTCTTAATAGTTTCCATTGCAATATATTACCAGTAACTTTTCAAGGATCGCTATTTCAAATCTGCAACGATTGGGAGACAAAATCAGCTTGAATACAGAAACTGATTTCTGAACATCTACTGATGTGTCGGGCATAAATTTTAGAAGACTAAAATTAGCAACACTGAAACCTGGGAATTCACATTTATTTCCACTCAAAAGGTGACCTCGGTGTATTGTAAATTTCAGGAATTCTCTCATATTTCATAATACAAATACATGAGATTGAAGGTTTCGTAATGAATGGTCAGATTGGACCATGGCCGATTTTATGATATCTTAGCATTGTATATAAAAATAATACATAAAAGGCAAAAACGTACAATAATACTAAAGAAAAGGCATTTATGCTAAAATAAGCATTATAAAACTTCGTCATATGTCGTCATTTGTCATGATACGTGCACATATATTATCAGCCTTTAAATAAGTTTGCAAGAAAAAAATAGGCATTTCCCTAAACATCCGATGTCTAGCCATTAGGACAACTAACCAACAAGTTATAATATTCCGTGCTTGATGACAGAACGCTATTCATTTGGGAAGCATGGCCCTGAAAACAGTATGTGCAGGAGTGGGGAAGGTGGCTTTGGAAGTTGTGGTTCTGTAAGAATATAGATATAATCACTTTCTCACCAGCCACCAACTAGAACAGTTGCTGCAAAATGAACGGTACTAATATTATTTCAGTTGAGATTGAGCAATAGCTTAATGACAGGGCAGTGGGAAGTTATAATTCATTTTGACACCTTTATATCGCGTAAATTAAGAAGTCAAAGGTATCATTTCAAGGCGAGTCATAATTTGTAATTTGTAATTTTTTAATTTAAATTAAAATAGACTCTGTGTTCAAAGGGGATTTATATGAGAATAGATCCGTAGATGGGGAGAACTTTTTAGCAAGTTAAATTGAAGATAGACAATCACACATAGGTGTTTCGTACAAAGCAAAGACAAGGCAAGTCACACTTGCAAATTAACTTAGTTAAATTTATTGAAATCTATGAAAGTATCAAATAATTTAGAATATTCCAGGAATACTTGTAACTTCTCCTGCTGTTAGACAATATCATGATAGGAGGGACACCAACGAGGGCATCATAAGGATATCAAGCTCGAAGATATAGAAGTCAGCCAAGAAATCATTATAGCGTGCAAAGATCACAGTAAGCCTATGAACTTACTAAAGCATATAAATGTCTGCTTACAATAATTCATGAAAATACAAACTATTTCTCACTGACAGTCGGAATTTACAATAACTTTGGTTGATAATATCGCAAGAGGTATCATTCGCTAATTTGCACATTCTAGTAATTGGATTTTTTGGGGGGGTAAACAACATGGTATAAGTTTCTACAAAGAAAATGTCAAATTGTCTCACTGATATAGCCGGAACTCTAAAGTTAATTTGACCTAATAATAAAGAGCAGTCTATCTAAACATTTATTATTTAATATAGAAATGTTAAGTCATTCAAGTCTCTGGATGGTTTTAATGTGGGGATGTTTAGCAACAAAGAAATGTAATGATATTCATGGACAATAAAAGGATCTGGAAGTGCCAAGCAGGGTGCAGCAAGAATTTGTGATGTACTGTTTCCAATTTATGTATATTATGTAAGTAAAAAGGGACTAAATTACCAATTGCTAAATCAATATTGGTTTAACAAGCATCAGATAGAGCCTTCTCTGCATCCGCCCTGTCAGAGTGTGGACCAACCCACCTTGACAGGTGGTATTTGCATGTAATGTAGTTTTTAATCAGCATATTAAGGAAATATCATAACTGCAAATTGAGTATTTTCAAATAACACATTTTTCTATTTATAGCATTCAAATGTTTCAGCCTCTTGACAAAGGTGTTAACAAGGTTCCACTCTATAAGACAACTCAGAAAGAAAAGACCCTATATCATTGAGCTGAAAAGAATATAAATCAATATTTAAATCTGAATTTGGGAAAGGTGGTTAACTGAATGGATTTCCTCTAAATGGTGTTATTTCACACACCTTACAAAAACAAATTTTTCAAAAAATAAAACTAATAATGTCTTTACAACACCAAAACTGTTGGTAAACTTAAATAGTATGAAATTTGAACATATTTCACAGTTGTTCCCAATAGAGTTTAATGTAGAATGATTCTGCCAACACTAACGAATGTAGCAGTTAACACTTTTCAAATGACAATGGGAACCGGAGTTAACACCCGTACTATTTATCGACACATGTTTGAACTCGAAGATGACGAACAGGAACATCGTGCTTTTGAGGGGAAATTGACCTTGACTTAAAGCACCTTTCTGAATAAAAATCTCTATTTTTTTTATAGTGGTGCTTAACACCCTTTGAGAATTCCACTCGACAAATATTATGATTAATTAGCATAGATCATTCTATGTAAATTTAACACTATACTAAGTATTTGTATTATTTATTACTAGGATTGTTTCCTATACTGTGATGTATTTTTAGAAGATTGACTAAGCCTGAAACCTCTCTTGTAGAAGTCTATGAGTAGTACCTTTCTTGTAGAAGTCTACTAGTGGTACAAATAAAAAGGACTAAACCATGAATGATGAAGATGAAGATTACTATACATAAATATACAAACCCATTTTCGCCAGAAGTCCTACTATGCATTGTTGATCAGCAGCATTAAGAATATCAGGTAGAGTTGTAGCAACTGGGAGACAAAGTGTATGAACCCTTATTCTTCTCTCTCCTGCAACAGAAAAGCAGAATTACGATTCAAAGTCAAAAACGTTTGAAACACGTCTGTTAACAATGTTAAAAGAGGGAAAAAATATACAAGACGAAATAATAAGTACAAATTGAATGTACAATGCACATAGAAAAAAGCACCACATTTGAATGTACAATGCACATAGAAAAAAGCACCACATTTATAACAAGTGTTGTTGTACATAAATTCTTCAAACAGATTATTAAAATAGTGGTGCTTCCAACGCACATACTTTCTCGCTCTGCTTCTATACGGTCCTTATTGCTATTCCACTACTTCATAAACCAGCAAAAGTGTATTATACCAGCAAACGTTTTCCGTACCCAAACCCGACATCCGAAACTCAAAGTCAACGAACCGGCACTTATACCACTACACAACACCAACACCGTCTGTGTCGAACAGAGCCATGAAAGAATGGAACCGACCTATAAAATGGTAAATGCATAATAAAGAAACAATTGATACGATGGTACATATGCCTTAAAATACAAGAAGAGAAGTAAAAAATTGTTAAAAGTTAAATATTTGAACAAATATATACAAATATTTCCAGTACATTTATCGCAATTACTTACATTTTGGTCAAAATGTAATTGTATCAATTTTATCATTAGGAGCCGGTAATTTTCAACATACTAAAAACATGTCTTTCAAATATGACCAAGAAAGGCAGCGGTGAACCGCTTTACGAAGTATTCGTAAGGCTAGAGTGTAATAATAATTTCGGAACAGTTAGGGTTTGTAAGTTTATTGCATGCGTTCTGGTTATAATGTACTACAATTTAACGTTAAAATATTCATATTTTACTTAAATTGGTTCATACAGATATATACTACACAACAGTTGATTTGATGTCATACGCTTCAGAAATCGAATAACAGAAGCTGGTAATTGTCAACACGCGAAAAACAGGTCTTTCAAACATGACCAAGAAAGGCAGCGGTGAATGGCTTACTCCAAATAATTTATCCGCTGATCGGCATTTGAAAAATTAATACTGCGAGAAAGAATGTGCCATTCTATAGCACCACTAGTTTATTTATATATTTACCGTCCCTTATTACACACGTGCAGAAATTTTAAAGAAAAAATTTGGAGCGGTTTTTGAGAAAATTTTTTTTTGTAAATTTAAATCGCAATTTACGCAAACACTACTGGTTTTTCCAAAAAAGGGTTCATGACCTTATTTGAAGTGCTAATTTTGTACAACCGACTTTGTCTGAGGCAAAAATCTCTATCTTCAATTCTACAGTTTTTAAACAGTTTTTTGCAATTTTCGACAAATTGGGCCTATCAACGAAAATTATACCTACGTCAACGTTTCCCTTCAACGTTCTTCACACTATTCAACATCAAAATATAATCAAAAAATTTGGAGCCATTTTCTTTTAACTTAGAAAATCTCAAAATGGGCTTCATGTAAAGTACCCTCAAATACTAAAATATCGGTTTCAAATTCCAGAGGCCTTGAGACGAGTAAAAACGATCGAGGAATATCAATTTTGAAGAAAATCGACTGAACGGTTTAGGCGCTAGCATTGACCACAGACGGACAGACGGTCAGACGGACAGACGAACAGACGGACGTTTTGTGGTCAATCGATTTTACAGTATGAAGAAGCAACAAATCATGGATTTTGACTACACCACGAGAGAGAGGATTTTTTTTTCTAAATTTAGCAACAGGTTTTATCCACTTTTTTGCCACCAGACCCCTGCTATAAGAGTTTTTCTGGCGAAAATTCCCCGTTTTCCACCGCACGATTACATAACTTTCTCTTCTTACGAAGCATTCGTAAGGCGAGAAAGTAAAAAGAGGGGGAGGAAAGAAAAATTCAAAAAGAATTTCTTATCAAAGATTTTGGAACCAAACTCAATTTGATTTACCATGCACACAAAAATCACCCCATTCTCAGAATTCAGTACCCAATTTTTCCTTTGACCCTTCAAGCTCTGTTTGGTCAAATGCAAAATTATACCAATTTTTTCACTTTTGAAAACTTTCTCACTGTTCACTCTTTTAACCTGATTTTGTCAACTCAGAAACCCAATTTACATTAGCATGAGCACATCACATGGAAGCACTTCCTTTTGATGAACGATTACAAGCGAATGCACAATGTGGCTTTTAGAATACCAAAATTGTCACTACACATGTATGCATTCACTACATGCCAACTAGTTTCCTTTAGATAAACGATTCTGGAGTTTTAGCAAATAGACACATGCACAGTTGCACTTCTAGTGTTCCAAAAATCACACTGCGCACATGTGCATTTGCTAAATCTCCAAAATTGTTTGTCAAAGGAGGCATGTAAATCAAGTCATAGAAGGATAATGCAATTGCCTGTGATCTCATTTGTCCACGTCTATCACTCAAAATGCTTACTGTGTGATCAAGAAAAGTACAAATTATTTTATGAAATGTCTTAGGGTGAGTGTTATTTCTTCCAATTTCAAAATGACTTCAATTTGGAAAAATTATAAATGTTTTGAGAGTTGTCTACATTTTAGCAAGAGGTTTGTGTTCTGCCTACACACCATCAGTGATACATAAACAAGCAAATGCTACTTTAATACCGTTTTACTTTCCCTTACTTTGTTGGTGCTTGGATGGTGTAAAACATAACTTTGCATTGTTCTAGTGTATTATTATCTTTTATAGGTCACAAGGTAAGATGGGTACAGTAACATTTTTACTTTCCCGTATACGTACGTATATCTGGAGTAATATACTTAGCATAGGGAAAGTTATGTAATGCTGCATGACAAAATGGCGAATTTTCAGCAGAAAAAAATTCATTGCCGGGACCTGATAACGAAAAAGTGGATGAAACCAGTTGCTAAATTAAGGAAAAAATCCTCTAACACATGGTGTATCCAGAATACCTGTTTTGTGGGTCACTGATACTGAAAAACCAATTGAAAGCAAAATGTCCGTCCATCTGTCTGTGAACGCTACTCATGCCTAATCCACAAGTAGGATTTTTTCCAAATTGAAGAAGCCCCTGTCCATCTGGCTTTAGTCAAAGCTTTGAGATTTTGTAAAACTTTCTTTAAAATTTGGGGGTACTTTACATGAAGCCCCACAGACATTTTGAACATTTTCTCAAAAACGGCTCCAAATTTTTTCTTTAAATTTCTTCTAAGAATAGAGTAAAATACACTTATAAAGGTGGCATAGGTCTGACTTTCGCAGTTTACTCTGAATTTTCAAAAATTGCACAAGTTTGAATTTTTTTCCGCATCTTCCTCCATCTATAAATTGAAGATAAGAGATTTTTCCATCAAATAAAATTTGTTCTCCAAAGTCAGTTCTTTCTTGAAGGTCATGTACATTTTGTTAAGCATTTGGTATTTTTCGCAAAATATTGTGTGCAATATGTGCTATTTTAAAAAAATACAAAAACAAGACTTTCTCAAAAACGGCTCTAAATTTTTTCTTCACACTTTTGGTAAGGATAGTGCCTAATGTACTTTATGAGATTATATAAACAGCATACTGCTCTATTCTTTTGTTTTTTCAAAAATTACAAAAATGTAATTTTTTTGACTTCTTGCACATTGTTAATATTTACATTAGCGGCAATTTCTTCACATTATTATATTTATGAGTGAATGTGCTTTAAATAATGTCAAGTAAAGTTTCTCGAAAACTCAACCGTTTTCCGTGAAAACTAGCACAAAATTTTGCATTTTTGGAAATGCTCAAATGCCAATTTCTCATAAATGTCTCCCAATTTTTCCTTCAAACTTTTCGAATGGATAGCGCTAATTACACTCTTTAATATGATCTAAAGTTTATTTTGGGGTATTTATTTGTTTTATCAGAAATAACACAAATGCAATTTTTTTAAAAGATTTCTCACACCGTTAATATGCACGTTTCCCACTAATTGTAAACACTATTGGATTTGTGAGTTAAAGTGCTTTAAATGACTTAAATATAAAGAAGGCTTAAAAAATGGAGCAGGTTCCATTTTTGTTGAACTTTGAAATTTCAACTCAACTTATCCACACATTCACAAACTTCATACTAAACATATCCACACATAACCACATACATATCCACACATAATCAAGTAAATTACATGGGAATACTAGGAAAATTACTTGAATGGATCTGACAATGTATTTCAAACTGAACTTTCAAAATTGTTTTCTGATTCTATTTCAAGGTTCTCAATAAGCTTGTGATTAATTCAAGTTTTTACAGAGGTTGGTAACTGGCCATCAGTAAACTCCCCTCTAGCAGGACAACCAAAGGCATCTATTTTGGCATGCCGAGTACTAGGTAGGCTGCCTTCGCTTTCTAAGTGAGCACTGGCAGCAAACTCTCAACACCAAGGGAAGGTATAGTGAGTTCCTCAAGAATTAGACTTATGGCCACTATTATTCGTCCTGTAAGCAAGCAGGATCTTCCACCTGGAACAGTTATCCTGATATATAAAGTTATTTGCTAACCTACTAAAACACTACCAGGCACTATAATTTGAACTAAACTGGTAAACGAGAGTTTGTAAACATGGCTTCTTCCACTCAATACCAGCAAAGGCAAAATTCGATACTTTGGGATGAGTAAATGATTTGAAATGGAAAGTTTCAGGCACTAAATGGTCAAACATTAAGACCTACTTAATTAAAAACAATTTTTCCACATTACTGCTATCAAAAAGATCTACTCCATTAAGAGAAAGTACAGAGATGGCTCATGAAATTCCAAACACAATATCGTCAATTGTCATGTGAAGAAAAGTGCCATGAGACATCTCTTTTGACGTTGAAGCAGAGAGATTTGGTGGAGTCACGCAGAGCTCTACAATGTCCCTATCAATCCCACAGTCTGAAAACAACTAGGACATGGGATGCTTGCAACTTCTAATCCACCTCCTAAGACCAGGAGCTATGATAGAATGGAAACATTTTTTACAAAATTCAAGAACTCCTGAAAACTGTAATTGTCAACATGTCTTTCATTTTCTCACATCAACAAATTCAATTCATTTTTCCCAGCATTAATTGTTTTGAAACATGCATTTAATAGAAACTACCAATATTAAACTTACCTTTACTTGTAGTATACAAAAGTGCCGCTTGAAAGCATACATTCTGTACTTCTGACAAGCTTTCTTCAATTGAAACTTGCATACCAAATCCTGCATCAGGATTTACATTGGGAAGGGAGAGAAGATCAGTAGAACGAACAAAAAAGTTGCCATGGAATGTGTGAATGGCGAGGCCCCTGATATTTAAAACAAAATCAAATTTCAAAATCAATTATTTATTAATAACTTAGGTAAGATTTTCAAATAGTTTGAAAATATACCTGCTGCAACGAATTCTCATGACAGCTTCAAAGCCAATTTTGCGGGAAAAGTAACGGCGTAAAACACGTTCAAAACTTTCAGCTTGTAATAAATTGGATCCTTTAAACAGGGGAAAGTGATATATACAACCACCGGAGAAACGAGAAACACCACCTAAAAGAGAAAAAAATAATTATAAGCACATTATTGAACATTACTTAATATGTTGTTAACACAAAACTTCTTTAAGCACGTGAATATTTTATAAGTAAGATTATTGATCTTTATAGATGGAAAGTTTGTACATGAGGAAACTTACTAGTTGTAGCTAAATCACAATATTGACTATTCAAGAGGAAAAGATCAACAGCAACTTGCTGTCCAGAGCAATCCAAGGCAAGCAACTTGTAGAAATCTGTTGCAGGATTCAAATGAGGAGCATCCTTTCCAGAACGCTGATTTGGATCTTCACGTGCCACCAAAGAGCCTGGACCCATGGTTGGCAGACAGGATTGAAATACAGAAATGCGACCCCCAGTTGGTGCCTTAAAAACATAAAAAACACTGCTTTTATCACCATTTTCAACAAAACTCTAACTCTCTAATCAACGTTCATCAGAAGAAAAGTTTTCAACAAGCTGCATATGTTTTAAATATAAAATCATTCAAAATTCATCTAAAATATTACACTATTACATTGAGACCAATAAAAGCAAAGTTCAGAAGCAGTCATCAGCAACATACCATCAATTTATAAGCTGCCTGAAGAGCAGCACCTAATGCAGAATGGTTATCATAAGATGTCTGGAATTTTTGTGGTAATTGTTGCAGAAGATCACGAACTAATTCCCGACTTTCAGCCAAATTCACCAAAAGGTTGTCTGGGCAGGGTAAAAATACATCTACAACAAAAAATGCATCAAATGAAAGTTCAGAAAATTCTAAACATTTTTAAGTAAAGGACCAATCAAAATCCTTAACTTTGATAACAACAATTCTAAATAAACCTTACTTTCAATTTCTTTAAACTGTGTCCTAGAAAGCACTCGTGTAAGAGAGAAGGTGTGTCAAAGAAATATTTTGGAAATTTTAAAAGGAATTAGTTACATTTGCAAGACTTTGGAACTATAAAGTGTAGTCCATATTATGTCCCAAAGAGGTTCAGCAACTTTACCACTGTAAAGAAAGTTAAAACGATTCTAAGAGAGAAAAATTCTCCATACCCCTAAAGGGGTTCAATTGTTCACACATTATTCATATAGCCTTCCAACAGAGTTATAAAAAGATCCAATAGGGAAGGGAAGTAAAAATTAAAATGCAAACTGTCTTATTGACTAGAAAATTTCCCTGTTGATGAGAATTAAGATTTATTGCCTAAAACAGGGCTGTACAACTTAAAAGGGCTTATGGGCCATATATCAAATTCTAGTTAAACTGCGGGCCGCACCGTTTTTTAAGATGGTTTTAACCCTAACTACTGAGATTATACTGAAACAAATATATATTAGAAACAACTTTATTCAAGGTTTTGCATGTTGAATTTGTGTTGTTGTTAGTCTTCCATCTAATACCACCTAAGAACATTATCTTCTGTGTCACCAATTTCTATCTGTCCCACACTTGTTGACAGCCTCTGTTTCTTTAACAGTTCTTTCACACTCTTTAATCAAAGAAACTAGAAATTAACATTGTATACTGTTCATGTGACCGAGTTGTGAACTTTGAACTTGTACATCTCTATCCCTTTGTTTCACAGGTAAAGTGGAAGACAGAAGCAAGTTTTCAAGTTTGGGAAGAAAATATATTTTTTATCATTCTCTTGTGTGGTTGAATGGTGAACGCACACATCTATCAATGAGATTTTTTTCATTTGCATCTCTTGCAAAATGCAGATTCACACTCACCATCAAACCAAGGTTCGCACAGCCTTGTTGAACCCACAATGTGTAACAAAATCTTGGCATTCATTTTCATATTACATTTCACTTGATACAATGCCATTCACTAGAGATTCTCTCTTTGCCCACCCCTTCAAAATCACTCATATGAATTGCCTGGCAAATTCGCAGTGGATGCCGAGAATACAACCACGAAAACAATTACATATTGCAAATATGAGCGATATTTTAACCGCCTTCGCAGCTTATCGTTACATCAACATTTACAAGTTTCATGACATGGAAAGGCAATGTAAAAACATAAATGCTAACTAACTAGGCTTAATCTGCAAATATAAGATGACCTCATATTTTTTAACTCAGAAAGGAAAAAACCTTGTCTTGCGTTTGGGCAAATTTGTATACAAAGAGGTTTATTAACCCAATCTGAAAACCAATGGTCCTATGATCAACAAATTTTTTTCAGAAAATATTTTTTTAAATGCTTACCATCAGTGTCCAGAACAATCATTTGTTGAGGTTGACTTAGACCTTCTGCGAGATTGTAGAAGTGAACATTGCTATCAAATGTAATAAATCCAATCTGAGTGCGCCCATCTCCTGGTAATCTATCCAATTCATCCAGAAGAACATCACAAAATATTTGCAGATATCCACTTTCCACAGCAAGTTGAGAAACATCCAACACAAACAAGTATACAGCTGGTTGGGGTGGTCTTAACTGGAAAAAAAAAAAAAAAAAAAAAAAATCAAGTAAAAATGTATGTTTACTGTTTATTAAGTAACTCAAATGTTTAACCACATTTGTGACTTAAATCTTTCTAAACATAACAATTTAAAAAAAAAAAAAAAATGTATATGATACATTATTGCTTGTTATTGCCTTCAATATATGGAGCTCAATGTACACTCCATAATTTACCTGAGTCAAGAGGATCATGGTAACGAGGGAAATATGAAAATAGTTTAATGATGCTACATGTTCTCTTATGGAGGAAATTTTGATAGGAAATAATGAAAGGTAATTAAGTAATGAAAAAATAAACGGAGTCAAGTTAATATCTAGTTAAATAGTAAATATGTAAATCTGAATAATTAAAACTAGCAGGTAAAAAATAAAAATATGTACCATGGGCATTGTCTAGTTGTAATGATATCAACCCACAGACATTTTGTTGACATTCCATCATTAGAACCCTTATAAAGCCATTGGTGCATAAATAACTATTATCACCTAATATTCAATAACACAAGAACCTGCTTGGGCATCAAAACAACCATGCACATACACCTACAATAACAAGAATTATAAAATTGAAAAAAATATACAAGTTTCCCAATAAATTATAGACAATCAATTAAACACAGAAAGATTCTCAGCCTATATGAGATTTATTTTCCATATTATGAAAATAAAGCATTACGTTTCTTAGCTCAAAGTACCACTTCAAGTGGAGGTTCTGTAACATGTTTTGGAAATGGATTTACAAAATTAAAATTAGTAAACAAAATTGTTTGCGCATGCACGCAAAAAGCATACTGAATCATGAAGAAAACTTGAGAAGGATGACATTTTCATTATACATTGTTTATCTTACTAATAATTAGAGACCGGAAAAATACGTAGTACGAATCTACAAAATATGTACATAAATATGCAATGAAAACTGTAAGAAACTACAATAAATATTTAAAATCAGATATAATATGTAATATTAAAATACACTAATTATAAAATACATTCACATAAGACAAATTTACATTAAAAAAATTTCCTATACAAATTTTTAAAGCAACAATCTAAAAATCATTTGGAAAGCACAAGTTGGTGCACACTTGCACCATACGACTTTCTGATCAGAAGTAAAACCTTTGTAAATTGTTATCCAGGAATGTAGTTCACAGTGATGGATCCAGGGGGAGGCCATGGGGGCCGTGCCTCCCCTAAAAGGCCTAGAGTTTTAATTTGTTACCTTCTTTTATTTGGCAAAGTTGATTTAAATATTTATTTATGTTAAAATCATGTAATTATTTAAAAATATATTCTATATCATATATAAACAACAAAAATAATAAAATATAATAACAAATGCTTATTATTTATCAAAAATCTACGATGGCGTGTTACACAATGGTGATCGTCACAGTTTCTTGGAAATTAAGGTTAAAAGTCACGAAACACAGCATCAGTGATACTTTTTACTTGTGAAAATGATCTGTCACTGAGGTGCACTTCCCGCCACTGAGACAATTGAAGCAGGTTCACCGAACTGTGAGAATTCTTCATGTAGCGTACCTCGATTAGGGTAGGCAGTAACATGCAGTAATAATTTAGGAAAAATTGCTGAATTGTTTGAAAATCCGTTTCATAAAAATATATACGAAAATTGATAGAATAAAAAATATGTTGAGAAAAGTAGCGAAATATGTAAAATATGTAATATAGTACCAAATATGTAAAAATGTGTAATGAAAAATTGGATACAATGAAACTTCTATATAATGTTTTTTAAGGGACCATTAATTCTGAACACTGTATAGAGGAAAACACTATGAAGAGGAAGACTGCATACAGGATTTTGGTTAAGCCAGAAAAAAATTGATATAACATAGAGGAAAACATATCGAAAAACATTATATAGACGTTTCACTGTATTGTGTTAGGATGGCGACAATTCGCCAAGATTAAAATTTTGAGAACTGTAAGTAGAAAGCAAAAAAACATGTAGTTACATAAAAATCTGGTCTCTACTAATAGTACACAGAGTAATATCTTTATAAAACAAATACTGGCCCAGAAGCACAACACAAAAGGAATTTCTAAAAATTTCCAATAAAACTTTTAAGAACTGGATAATGACAAAATATTAAAAGCTAGTAAATAAGTGGTACACATTGTTGAAGACAAAACATAGAATTAAAGATTACCACACGAGAAGAATGATGTACATCTAGTCTCTTTATACAAGATCTTGGCAGAAAATTTCTACATTATATGTATTAAAGAGAGAACTTATACATCATTCATCTCTTTCTCTTTTGTCAGTTTTCTCAAAAATATTAGAAAGGCTTTTCTACTTACGAATGGAAACTTTTCTCAGGAAAAACAGAGCGTTTTCAGACTCACAACACGGTTTTAGAAAATCAAAATCTACGGAAACTGCCATTTTTTCTTTTCTCAAAGATGTTGCTTCATCAATAGACGAAAATGAAGTACCCATTGGAATATTCTTAGATCTCTCGAAAGCTTTTGACGTTATTGACCATAAGATCTTGCTCTCAAAATTACCTTCGTATGGAATTCGTGGTATTGCCCTAGATTGGATAACTTCTTACCTTAAACATCGGACTCAAAGAGTAGAAATACCATACTGGCAGGAAAGGACATTACATACTTATATTTCCAATCCTTTGCCAATTGTGCATGGGGTCCCGCAAGGTTCGATCTTAGGTCCTATTCTCTTTTGGTTATATGTAAACGATATGCCCTCGTCTATTAAAAATGGAAGAACGGTTCTGTTTGCTGATGACACGAATGTTCTTTGCAAAAAAGAAGCAGTAAATAGTACAATTTCAGAAGTTTCAAATTGGTTTAATAATAACAAATTAATTGTTAACGAAAGAAAAACTGTTTCAATGCATTTTTGCATCTCAAATCGGAAATCGCATGTTCCATTGAAAATGAACAATATGCAATTAGCTGATGTTGAGGCAACAAAATTTTTAGGTCTTTCAATTCAATCAAACCTCAAACATATAACAGAATTAAACACTAAATTAAGTTCATTATGCTACGCATTCAGAATTCTTTCAAATTCTGTCAGCCTTCATGCTGCTCGTTGCGTTTATTTTGCAAATGTGCATTCCTGCCTGAGATATGGCATAATATTCTGGGGAAGCTCATCCTGTAGTATTCAAGCCTTCAGATTGCAAAAGAAAATTATTCGAATAATGAAAAAATGCCTTCCACGCGATTCCTGCCTCTTTTCATTGAGCTGGGAATCTTACCATTGCCTTGTCTATTTATTTACGAATCTGTAATATTTGTCAAAAATGACCTACTTAACGGAGAGAACATGTTTTCATGCAAGATTGATATTTATAATTTCAACACACACCATAGAAATCACGTGCATCAAGTGTCAGTATCAACAGCTCAGTACAAGAAATCAACATACAATACATGTACGTTACTTTACAACGCATTGCCAGATGACATAAAACAATTAAAGTCGGTGCACAAATTTAAGTTTAAAGTAAAATCTTTTCTGCTGCAAAACTGTTTCTATACAATTAGAGACTATACTGATCGTGAAAAAGAAAAATAATCTTTAATGTAACAAAACAAAGATATATAATGAATTAGTTTACGTTTGCATTGTATATATTTTCAAAAAATATTTAATATGCCTGTAACAAGTAATGTACTTCAGCTTCCGGGTCAATGACCCCCATCTCGATCAGGTTTTTGTCCAGTTTCCCTGATCCATTGAGCAAATGCTGAGATGGCCCCTTGTTTTGCTTCTGGACGTAAATGTAGCTTCACTGTGCGCACGTTTTGTTGAGCACTCCTTTTGCTTGGCCCTCAAGAAAATGTGCGCAGATAAATTTCTTTCCCCACACATCATATACAGTTTTTACTGTTTTTTTGACAAATAAATAAATAAATAAATAAATCTCATTTGGTAATTTTAAATTCTGTTTCGTTTTAACAATGTGTACCACTTATTTATTAGCTGTTAATATTTGTCGTACTTTGTATTATCCAGTTCTTAAACAAGTTTTATTGGAAATTTTCAGAAAACTGCTTTTGTCTCTGCTGGTTTTTGTTTCATAAAGATATCTCCATGTACTATTAGCAAGATAGAAAATGTGCCATGTAAATGTCCTCCTTCTCAAGTTTGCTTCATGATTCAGTACGTTTTTTCTCAATTTTTATTAAACAAATTTTGTTTATTAATTTTAATTATGTATATCCATTTACCAAACACTTATTATGAATGACACCTGAAGAAGTGGTTACATTGAACTATGAAACATTGTGCTATATTTTCATATATGGAAAACACACCTCTCACGTGATGACAAACGTCCTATGCTTTGATTGTCTATAATGTATTTGGAAACTTCTATTCTCTTAATTGTATCACTACTCACATTAGTCTCATCTGACAAACAAATACAAGAAATATAAAAGTGGAAAACAAGAAATAATTTTGAAGAAAAACATGGAGTATTTTGTGTAGCTCTTCAAATACACTTCAAAATAAAAATATCAACAATTAAAAATGTGCTATGCATTTTTTTTGACATTAGCTCATTTTTCAGAAAAATAAATGGTTTTATTAAAATTGTCACGATTTATAAAAACAGGGACTTTATGAGTCCATAGGTGTACCATAAGTGAAAAGTCTTTGGAAAGACATTTATTGAAAGAATCCCATTACTATGATATCATTTTCAGAATCTGAAAATTTACCATCTGAAAATTGACAAGTAGATGGAGCATACTATGAATAAAGGAATAACATGTCCTTCCAACAAATGTGGCGGTCAATTATCATATTTACCTGACTGTAAGCCGACCTTTTTTTTTTTTCTCCCTTTTTTGTAGTCCAAAAATTGACCCTCGGCTTACAATCAGTATCGTCGTGTGGCTATAACGTAGTGGCATTATGGATTTGATGAAAGTAATATTAGACAATGGAGAAAGCAGAAAGACGAATCGTGTGCCTGTTCCAGCAAAAGACAAATGTTTGACAAGCCAAAACGTTGTCGGCACAATGCAGTGGAAATTGTTTTCAATGAATTCGTAAGGGAGTAGCGTAAGAAATGTTTTCTGGTGAATGTTGAAACAATTTAACTTAAGGCTCACAAAATTGCTCGAGAGCAAAAAATCACTAGTCGACACTGGGTGCAACTCTTTATGAAGCGTTGGTGGGGGTTTTCACTCAGAAGACATACGTCAATTGCACAGAAGGCGCCAGAAAATTATGAAGAGAAATTCATAGTGTTTCAGTGCTTCATAATAAATCAGTGCACTGAAAATAACCATCTTCTCAGTCAGATAGGAAATACAGACCAAACTCCAGTGTATTTTGACATGCCAGCAAATTATACAATGGAAGAAAAGGGGGAGAAAGACGTAAAATTCCTGTTAACAGAAATGAAAAACAGCGCATAACTGTGATGCACTGCTGATGGACATAAACTACCTATGTTTGTTGTGCTCAGCCGCAAGACACTCCCAAAATCAGAGTCGTACGTGCAAATAAAAAAGGGTAGTTTATCGAAGGTACATGATATTACAATGGGTTCAGTTGGTGTGGCATCGGCACCCTGGCACTTTGTTAAGGTTACATAGCCTTCTGGTTTTGGACTCTTACACAGCCCACACTACTGAGGCGGTGAAGGAATTGAAAGATCAGGGAACCGACTGGGCGATTATTCCAGGGGGACTTACATCAATACTTCAACCCGTGGATATGTGCATCAACAGACTATTCACGGACAGGTTGAAGAAAATGAACTCAGACTGGCTCTCCAAAGAAGACAGAATGCTCACGCCCACGGGGTGCGTGAAACACTAGGGCTAGTTTATCGCAAGTGTGCACTCGAATAGATGACATCTGGAAGAGTATTCCTAGAGAAGTTGTCACAAGGGCTTTTAAAAAGTGTTCAATCTCAAATGCCCTTGACGACAGTGAAGATGACCTCCTTTTCATGAACAAAAGTGACAGTCGTGAGGAATCTAAATTATCCGATGATGGAGTCTGGGTCAATGACCTCTAAAATGTATAGAAATTAGGGGTCTGAGTGCATTAAGCATCCAATGTATTTCTTATGTTTAAATAAATAATTTTTTTTTTTTTTGTTATTTCGTTCATTATTTCGTGGGGTCGGCTTATAATCAAGTAAATATGGTGTTTATTGATTGGCACCTTTATTTATCTGCTTCTTGAATGGGTGTGGTAAATTAATAAATTATTTTATTTATTATTACAGATTACTATTAATACAAATAATGTAAAATAACATTACAGTAAAATCTGTCTCAACCGGAACCTGCACAAGCCAGAAACTTGCCTGAACCAGAAAACTTCTCTGGCCTAAGAAGTTAAATGGCATTTTACATGGCATAAAATGGAACCTCTGCAATGCGGAAACGGAACGGATTTCAATGTCCTACAGGGAAAAAATCTTTATAAAGCAGAAATGTTCTTATTGAAATGAATGCATCTGCAAGCGTGTTTTAAATTCTTTATTCCTATGACCCGCGATTCAGTCATGACAACCGGACACTGAAGAAGATGGGCTTCAGCAGTCAGCACAGAACTCTACCTTTGGATCGCTTGTCTCTCCAGGCCTTATGGGAATTCCCTCTCTCCCAAAACTTTCTCAGCAGGGGAAGGTATAGGCATAGCTTCTAATCATGCATCTCCCTGTCCCACATTGAAAATCATAACCCTTTGACCAGATACGCATTGCTCAAGGCCATGAGAGGGTATCAGAAACTCATAGTATTAGGTTGTGACACATTCTGCATTGAAAGAGTCAGCAAACAGTCTCAATACAACCAGTAAGGTGTGTATTTTTCAATTCAGAAGCTGTCAACAAAGAGTGTGAAATATTCATTTATTGGTGATTTCTCCAATAAGTATGTTATATATTAATGTATTTTGATAAAAACAATAAAAGTCATGTAATTTACTACTTTCAGGGCAGAAACGTCAATATCACAAGTGTCAAAAATGAACAACCTTGCATAAAACAAAAACCGCCCTAAACTGGAATTTTTTTTGTGCCCCAATCTATTCTAGCTTAGACAGATTTTACTGTTTTATGCCAAGGAAAGTCCTTTACACGAACCTGCAGTGACTAAACATAGATTGGTAGTCTTATGACTATGACTTTTTTTTATGAATATTAATTTAATATGTTAATAAATGGCCTATGCCATGCTTGGTCACTGTATACATTGATAATATGACCTTACAATTTCTTCATCTAGTTGGATAATCCAACTTCTGAGATGCTTTCTATACTTTGGTTTGATCATATCAGAACTCTTCAGTTCAGTATTCAATGAATTGAATGATTTATGGCTTCCTAATTTGCTTATTAATTATATTTTGAACGACATGTGTGTTCTTCTTTGTTGAGAGTAGTTTACTATACTCATCATGAAAAAAATTAAAAGTTGTGGAGTAAATCTTTTTCTAAATAGAATTTTTTAAGACTAATTAAATTTTGTCCTTAAATGCAATGTCTGATGAATCACATAAGCTTCTCTTATAGAAAATTTTAATAACCCTTTTCTAAATATCAAAGTTGTCTCAGAGTACTATCACAGGCTCCACCCCATGCAATGGCCTGCCTGTAGTCTTGATTTAATGCCTAGCTATTTTTTTCTCTGCGTAGGCTAAGGGAGAGGTTTACAAGAGAAACCAAAGAACTTGGATGAATTGGAAGCAACAATATCTGTTGTGTTCACCAATGATCCGTGAACCGTGCTGTGGGCAACACCATTGAATGTACCAGTTTGTTTAAGAAAATGCATGAGAATGCTTGAGCTCATGTGGAGATTTAAAAGGATGGTAAACTAAGCCTCAAGGAGCAGGGGTTTCTAACAAAGCTCGTTGTAAAAGAATTCTCTCAAAAATAAAGAAATTACAACTATCTAAAAAGTGGCTTATCAGACACCCATATATTGCTTAAATGATTCGCCTTATATTTAGTTACCAGAAGAAGTCATTTTAAAACTTCAATTAAGAGTGTGTGTGTTGTGTTTCATTCTCATCTACACATTAGACATTATACCATTTAGAATTGGCGAAACAATATTATGTCAAGAAGAAACCAAAGAGTATATTGAATGAGACTGAGAACAGTAACTTAGATGAATTCAATGGTGACAAGGAGGACCATTTATTTATCAAACAGGCAATTGCCCAGTGCAAAAAACATTACACACACCACCTAAGTTGCTTCTAGAAGGGAGAAATGAAAGGGATTCAAACAAAGAAGATAAATTTTGTTAGGAACTTGAATATGCTTTTAAGGGCAGAAATATGGTGTAGAAGAATGGCTTCCATTGGCATTTTATCTAAGAGTGAAGAATATTTTGAAAATTTTTCCATGACAAGTAACAACACACCAGGTTACACAGTGAAGGATGTGTGTCTGTTTATTTCAAAGTCAAATAAATAAATAAATGAACAAACAAACAAAGCCTACATTGCACAAATGCCGAAGGTGATACAATGTTATGACAAAAAAAATGTAGTGGAATAATTATACTTTTGAAGAGTGCATTCATGAATGTACAACTCAGTGCAGGAATAAGTATGTCTTCGAATGTTCTGGCTCTTGAATATGAGAAACTAGCAAAACCCGGTAGATTTTGCTCTGGCCCTTCATCTCCCTCCCTCTCCCTTTCTCTCTCCATCTCCCTCCCAGACTCTCTGTCCATGTCTCAGACTGTCTCTGTCTATCTTCTCTGACTCTCTCATTCACATTTTGTTGCAGATACTGCACATCTCTGAGCAGGCGGGATAATATCGAAAAGCATCAGACCAGCAAAAATTTAATAGAATGTTCAAGAAGATCTCATTCGGTAGATTACAGTGTGAGAAACGTTTCTTTGAGGTTTTCAACCTCAAAATTTTAATTTTTAATGCCCAGGAGCGCTTTATTTAGGAGTTATTTTATGACATAGATTCAAAAATCCTACTGAGTGTAGTGGGTTGCATTTCACACGAATATTTAGTTTTTTATTCTACAACACCGTCTAGTGCCATTTTTTTGATCTTTTAATAGTTATTCTGCCATTCAGGGCGGAGATGAATCCCACAAAACAGAGATAATTAAAATTGGTCCAGCCATTCTTGAGTTACATCAGTACTATTTCATTCTGATGTGAGATGAACACAAGAATACAGGTTTATAATAGACAAGTGTGCAGTTGTCAGCTTCATACAGTCTCTTTTGATCTTTTTTCACAGAGTGATACAAGAATCCTGGTGGGTGGGCCTCTATAGTTGAACAACTTGTAAGCTTTAATGAAAGTACTGTTTTGTTATGCAAATGCATAATCTAAAAGTAGATGGGACTTGAATGGCAAAATTTATGCATAAAATCAAAATGATTATTAACTTCAATTTTTTGTAGCCATGAGAAAATTAGGTCAACAAAATGAACCTACCTCAAAGAACCTACATTGCTGTTTCAATTTTTCAAATATTTTATTTAGAAATTATTAATTATTGATTTGTTTTCTTTTACTTTTTTTAACCTATATACAGTCAACTCCATTACAGTGAACTCTGATATAGTGAATCCTCAGTTATAGTGAACATTAGTCACTGAGCTCATTTCACTTACATTGCAAATAGGCATACAAAGTATACGTTATTCTTAACCTGAACCTCGTCTGTAGTGAACGTGGGTAATACAACATCCTGGAAATTAATTCCCTCCTGGAAAATAATATATTGCCCCAGTGCCACAATTTCCAACACCATGCACTTTGGAAAAAATATCATTAGCCAATGGTCATAATTGAAGAAGTCTCCTCTGAGGTGAAGGTAGCGGACTTGGAATGCACACCTTACTGATGACCCTACGCACCTCAGTTTCACTGTGGAAACAAAGGTTGTGTCTTTTGTGGGCTACAACTGGCAAAAGAAAAGCACGATTGCTTGCCTCACTATTCCGTGGGACGAAGCACATTGTGTTCTATGTGGGCAACATGAAGTGCGTGACTGCCACAGCCCCACAGCCTGGCAACATCCCAATGCCAAGCGGAAAAGTGATAAGTTTCAACCGCTGCTAGTGCCATCCTGCTGCCGAAAGGATCTCAAGTTATTAGGCAATTAAAAAGGGCCTTTGGAGAGTGTTCTAACAGAGAAAGAGGCATTGAAGGGTGTCAAGACTGCATTACGATGCTTAGAGCCGGTGGACAATGCAGAATGAATGAAGTATGGAAAGAGCATGAAATCTTGAAAAGGATCCAGAGAAATTACTAATGAAAAATGTACAAAGCAACAATTAAAAATGCAGCAAAACCCCTTTGTAAGAGACCCCGTTGTAAGAGAATCCCACATATAAGAGACAATTCATGGTCCCTAGTCAGTAGTATATAAACAATGTATTTATTTCATGCATTTCAGAGACCCTAACATAACAAGATTCCCGCCTATTGTGGACAAGATTTTATTCGCCACCATGCATTTCTTCTCACTTGTAAGAGAGAAAGCATTGAATTTTCTTCCCGGTGCCTCGAGAATTTCAACAGTGAGGATAAGGCTGAGGCCCCTGCTTAAAATAGACTGGTGAGTTTGCAACACCTGTGCCACCGTCGGGGGGGGGGGGGGGGGGAGGAGGAGGAGGAGATGTGTGAAGTTCTCTTGAAAAAACTTAATACTCTAAGGCCTTCCTGTAAGGTCTTTTGGCAACAAGGAAGTCGCTGCAGTGCCTAATGTTTTTAGTGTTTTGCTTAATGTTTCCAATTGTTATTTTCTTGTATATGTACATATGTACGGAGAAATATACTTTGTATAGAGAAAGTTATGCAACGCTGCGCTCTGTCTGGCCGTCCGTCCGTGAACAACACTAGTGCCAAAATTATTCAAATGATTTTTTCAAAAATGAACATTCCATGATTGATATGATTATACTCAAAGCTCTGCAATTTTGAAAAACATTCTTTACATGAAAACCCTGGGATATTTTCAAAATTTTCTCAAAAATGTCTCCAAATTTTTTCTTTAACTTTCTTGCAAGAATAGAGTGAATTGCATTTATAGAGGTGACATTGATAGGATTTTCACTATTTACTCTAAATTTTCCACAATTGCAAACATTTGCAATTTTTTTCAGAGTTTTTCTACAACTACACATTGAAGATCGATTTCTCTTTCAAACAATTTGTTTTTCTTCATAATTAGTTCTTTCATTAACATTATGCACTTGTTTTAAAAAAAAAAATGTTTTCACGGAATATTGCATGCAATATTAAAAATTATAAAACAAGATTTTCTCAAAAACGGCTCCAAATTTTTTCTTTAAACTTTTATTAGAGATAATAATAAATGAACTCTATAAGATGACATAAATGCCATTTATATTCTTTCTTTTGTTTTTTCAAAAATTACATTAATGTAATTTTTAGTGTTTAATGTAATTACATTAATGTAATTTTTAGGCGATTTGTTCACACAGTGGTTGCCTTTATGAGCACGTGTGCTTTAAATGATGTAAAGTACACTCAAAAGATCTGGTTAAATGGTCTCTGATAACAAATAATTTGTGTTTTGTCAACTTTAAAATAGTGTACAAATCATAGTAATCCACTAAAAATATGATAACATTTCTTTAAACATATCAAAAACCCATTTCCCACTTACAAAAGAGAAAATTCAATTCCTCCAGGTATCCCTTATAAAGGGGTTTTGCCATATTTGATTTTTTAAGGACAATAAAGATATTGAAATTTTCAGTTTGTGCTGTTCATGTTATCTGCTGTATCTCTGTATTAATAAATCAATCATAGTGGAGAAACTATTCAATTTTGATATTATCAGATATACTGAAGTTCCGATATAGAGAACCAAAACTGTTGGTTTTCAGAAATTCACTACAACCTGAGTTGACTGTATAAATATTGAAATATACAGCATAGTTATAATTCTCATAACAAATTTATTTCACATGAAAAAAACTAGGCATAAAAAGTCCCCTATCTGCAATGATAGTGATCTAAGTCTCTGGTGGTTCAATGTGGGTTTTATATGAAAGTAAATCCCACTAAATGAGGAATGGAGATGCATCGTTCTTTTGGTGGTATTTTGTGCACAAAAATTCCCTTAAATGCAGATTTGCCTTAAAGCGAATTTCACTGAATCTGTTTTCCAATGTATTTTGAATGTCACAAATTAATATCACAAAATAAACCAAAAATTAAATTGAAGAAAGAACAAATGAATATATAAAAACAAAATTTTAATTACTGGAGGATCACGTTGAGTTCAGTTTTTACAGCCAATAACATGCATAAGATAATATTACAATTAAAATATATCAAACTACTGAAAAAATAGATTATTTCTTTACCATGTATTCTGATGGAGCAATAAACTCAATTGTTGAAGATTTCACTTCAGGACGACGAGTAGGATCTCCATAAGTTTTACTAACAGGATCATACTGGAATTCCTCTGGAACTGCAAGATTTTGTAGTTAATATTAGCAAAAAGAAAAAAAATCACTACTTTGCACTACTAAGCAACATTTCTGAACTAAAAGATGAGTGATTCAAAATAAAAAGATCTTTCAGGTTCACGTCTCTTTATTATCATGGTGAATTAGCACTTTTAGAGAGATATTCTCCCATCCTCAAAAGAATCAAAATTAAATAAGTTTGAGTAATAGGTAATTTTTGGGTAAGAAAATGTTTCGAATAAAATATCTAATATTTAATTTAATTAGCGGAAAAAGTTCATAAAATATAAATGGGTTGGGTTAATTTGGGGACCACTAATTTAACATTCCCAAAAAAATGTGAACTGAGAGAATACTTTTTTTTAATCAATGCAATTTTCAAGAAACCAAATTCTTACATTAAATATGTAATACAAATATTCTAGTGGTTTCGCTGAAAGACACTTCATTTTTTAAGACTTGTCTTCCTTATAACTTTCATGCCAGATTTGTTAACACCACCAAATAATCACAAGCTTATGCTATGTCACTGCAGCAATTGGAGAGGAGACAACAGAAAAGCTAAGGCATCTCTAAATCTAAAACCACTGATTACTAGTGAATGAATTTTCATGCAAATATATATTTATAGAATGTAAGATACCTGCATTCAATGAATTTTTAGAGATTGCATTACATTCTCAATGCATTAAAACCATTTTTATTTCATATATTTTTACTTATTTTTATATAATTTTATACTTTTACATATTTACCCATTACTACATATTTTTTACGTAATTTATTACATGTCAAAATAAAGCTCAGCTCAGCAGTACGTTCTGAGGAAGGCCACAATATGTTGGCCGAAACGTCAGCCACCAAATCAACGACGCGGCTCATCCCAGATACCCTGGACACCATGAATTCTGGCCGCGGAAGCCTACGCAACCATATCAAGTAATACTGTGCTTCTACAACTTCCACACCTTTGCTGTGAATTATCAAACTTGCCCCCTGCTACTCAAAAATTGCATTCTTACAATCAAGGATATAGCCACAGCAGAAGTAATTATAATAAACGAAATGCTAGCTCATGTTTGATAAGAGCTCATTCTTGTCTTGATCGAAACCTTACAAACATTTCTCACTGTCTTATCATGCTTCCTGTACCTTGCTGAGACATGTACATCTCTGGGTCAGAGATGAAAAATTTGGAACCTACTCTTTAAATCCTGCCTGCTTGAGCTCAATTTCAATGATGCCTAAGTATTTATTCAGGGTAGCCATTCCTGGAACAAATTTCTAATGTACCTAATTAAATTGTCGGAATACTCCCAATGATCAGATGAAAAAACACTGCTCAAGATAAGATACAAAGCAAGCAATATAGGGAAGTCAATTTCAGTGCTTTTCATGAAGCAAGGATACAGATAGAAGCCAAAATATTGAATGTACTCATTTGAGTACAATGGGACTGAATGGGTTAAAAAATATATTGAAGCAAGCCTTATACTAATTTGTCAGCTTTCTGATTTTAAAAATTCTTAATAAATAAAAACTGAGTCATTATAATTTGCTAGACTAATTTTTGTAACGAATAAAATCTAATTACAAGTCTCAAAATTTTCCCTCACTTCTAACAATTCTACAAATTCCTTAATTTCTCTCTGACTTTTGCAGAGTAATGAAATTCCGGACTTTCCCCATTTTCCAAAAAATAGGCACCCTGTTACCATTTCAACTACTTCAACAATTCGTCCTGTAAGTATAGTGCATGTAATATCTCTGAAGGTGGCTGTGTTCCTCCATTGAGGGAATGTGAGATCCAGTGATGATCTTCACATTAGTGTGCGGGTTTGTATCCCCTCCAGGTATTTTCCATAGCTGGTACAGTTGATCACGCCAGCATTAGTCTTACAATATATATGACAATATTTTGAAAGTACATGTTTGTGTGCATAAGAGGAAAGGAATGTTCAAGGATGAGGAAGGAATAATTGAGTGCAGCCCATGGTCCATTTGTTAGGGTACTGCTCCAGCATTTGCCTGGTATTTACTGGAGGAACTACAGAAAACTGATCAGAGCAGCTGCATGTTGGAACTCTAATGCAGACAGTAGTTGAATTCAATCCAGCAATCTAGCTAATATCAAAAATTTGCCCATGTTGAGTTGCAAAAACTAGGGCCTCCTGATCAACGATGCTGCAGAGGCATCATAAATAATGTTGGGGTCTAGGGGGTGTCCAGAGAGCATGGTCTCCATATCCCCCGTTTTCCAAACTGTCACTGTTTATGTACTGACCTCAAATGAGTGATTCTGATAAACAACATTGTATATATTACATAATTATTTTATAATTCATTGAAAACTTGTGTCGTTTGGTAAAGACGAGTTCAATTCCTTCTGTAGAGGTACAATATCTGTTTGCCCCAAATCCATTTCCCAAATTCTATTCCCTACTGATTACTCTCAATGCCACTCATTAAAAGGAATCAAGATAACAGAGGCCAGAGACATACAAAAAGAAAGCTGGCCTGTAAATAACAAAATCCTTGAATTTTTCAGCAAACTTCATTCCTATCCACCAAAAAATGAAAACTTGGATATTATCTTAACTTTGTGACATCTGTACATATATAAACACTAATATTGAAAACAACATTTAATGTGATAGAAGGAGCAATTGCATCAATTGATGCCCATTCTAAAAACGTTTCATAAATTCAAATCACTTTTTCCACACCCTCTCTCATGAATCCTGTTTCTCTCTGACAAAAATTTTGATAAGTATTTCTCACTGTTTACTGAAAATATTACATAAAACCAAGCCTTGAGTGACTGTTACTAATTTGTCAGCTGTTTGATTTTTCTGACAATGAGAAAAAAATTAATAATATTTCCTTTTAATTGCTTAATAAACATTGTGACAAAAATTAACCTCACTAGTGGTTTTTTTTGTTATTATTTAAGGAAATAATATCTAGGTTCATAATTCTCCAAGCTTCTACAGATTTTTCTACAAAGTGGACACCCTGGCAAAAATAAAGCATTTACTCTAAAGTGTGATTTGTAAAAATCAAAACAAAAATACGGTCATTGTTTTTAAATTATAGTCACATCAACAATGAGCTTATTAGCAATTATTCTGTACGGTCTGTTTCAGAGGAATTCTTTCTGACCATTTGAATTTCATCATGTTGAAAATAAAAAAAACTCAAAAAGATCAAATCAAAGAAAAAATCTACTGCAAATGCAAAGAGGGCATTTAGATTTTCAAATAATGGTACGCTATTAAGAAAAATCTAGCAAGTGAAATTACGGGAAACTATTGGTACAACAGCATGTAGTTTCTTGCATTATTTGTAACTTTTGCAATTTTCAAAACTTCAGCGTACTCAAAGAAAATGAGACTTGCCATTTTTTTAAGCATTCTTTGCTCTATCCAAGGAAAATATGTAATCAAAAATTTGGACCATATACTTTTAGAAAAAAGTTGTAAAGAGAAGCAGCAACACATCTTGGATGTTCACACTAAACTGAATCCTTTTGAAATCCCTTGGAAGGCAGTGATCAATAAGGTGTGAGTGAGACTAGCTGCAATGCAAACAGAGATTTTCAATTTTAGAGAACTTGATCTGGCAACTTCAAGTCGTCTTTACTTTTCAGGATGATGGCGAAACTTCCAAAACAATTCCACAATTTTTGAGTTTGTTAAAGCTGTCTCAAGGAATGAAATCTTCAAAACTCAGATCTTCTGAATGACTCTCTCCTTCATGAAAGACAAGCACTGATTTACATTCGAGGGGTATTATTGAAGTGACATACTACTACTGAAATGAGAGGTGTACCAGAGCAGTGAAAATACCAGGAACCTGACATACATGTGGAGTTGTGATTGTCTCCTCACCACATTCCACTTTTTTTAGAACCCACAACATATTTTTCTAAAGAGAAGGCCAGTCGATGGAGAAAATGAGCATCAGCATGGGGAATGATACCCATTCACCTTCCGCAGGATATAGTATACACAAGCACACCTTCCAACCGAAAGGTTTTCAGAACAATTTCTTGAAAATTTTACAATTTGTTTATTTCTAAAGCATTCAACAGGTTGGTTCCATTTCTATGAGGCATCACTGCCTGGAACTTGCCCAATTTTTCAATTTCTTCAGTCAATTCCCTTGCAAAAATATCTTCCAGTTCACAGTTTATTCACTTGTTCTCCTCTTGCAGAAAAGAGCAGGATGGAGGTTTTTGGATACACATACAGTAGATAAATATCCATCCTTAACGTCCTCCCAAGTTCAACAAGGAAATAATCCCCAGCTCTCCAATGGAGTGTCACAGTCGCTACTGGGACATAGATTCCCATTCTGGACCTCAAGAAAATGTGTGCAGAAAATCTCTTCCCCCATATGTCACATACAGTTTTTACTGCTTTTTTGACCAAATAAATCAAATCAAATCAAGGGAGTGTAAAGCCCTTTTCCCTGATGCACACTAGCTGCGCAAAATGACACCACCACCCTCACTCATTCTGAAATTCAACCAAATACAGTAAAACCCCTTTATAAGAGACACCTGGGGGAATGGAATTTTGTCTCTTATAAGCGGGAACTCTTATAAGTGGGAAATGCGTTTTTGACATGTTTAATGAGATGTTACCATATTTTTAGTGGATTAGTATGATTTGTACACTTATTTTAAACATAAATTAGTTGATTCCAGAGCCCATTTAACCAGATCTATAGAGTGAACTTTACTACATTTAAAGCACATGTGCTCATAAATGGATTACGTGAACAAATCGCCTCTAATGTAAATATTGACATGAGAGTTATAAAAAAATGACATATGTGTAATTTTTGAAAAAAACAAATGAATAGAGCAAAATGGTGTTAAGTCTTATATAGTACCCTTATAACTGTCACTACCAAAAGTTTAAAGAAAAAATTTGGAGCTGTTTTAGAGAAAATCTTGTTTTTGTAAATGTTTATTATTTATTACGTGAAAACTTTTTTTAGTACATAACGTTAATGAAAGACCTAATTATAGAGAAACATTTTTATTATAAGAAAAAATTTCTATCTTCAATTTTGTAGCTGTAGAAAAACCCTTGAAAAAACTGCAAACTTTTTCAATTTTCGAAAATTTAAGTTAACAATGACAAACCTAACAATGCCACCTCTATCAGTGAATTTCACTCTATTCTTACAAGAAATTTAAAGAAAAAACTTGGAGCCATTTTTGAGGAAATTTTGAAAATGTCCCACGGGCTTCATGTACAGTACCCACAAAAATTTAGAATGATTTTCAAGACCGCAGAGTTCCAAACGGAAACAGATAGATCGCGGAATATTCATTTTGGAAAAAAATGTACCAATAGTTTTGGCGCTAGTGTTTATTCACAGACGAACGAAGGGAAGGTTTGAAAGAAAACAAACCTTTTGCGGTATCAGGGGACCCCAAAACATGCATTCTGTTAAAATCTCGAAGTCGATTTTCAGCAGCATTACATTACTTTCTTTATATTACGTATATATGTACGTATACGAGAAAGTAACAATTGTTAACACTGGTCAAAACACTAAAAGCAAAATGTGACTTATTCAACTCTACTGCTGGCAAGTATCAGCTGCTGACGGTTTCATCCAATCGGGAGCTTGAAAGTCACCATCGTGACGTCACTAGCGACACAGAAGCTTCCGATTGGATGAAACCGAAAACAGCTGATACCTTCTAGAGACACGGTTACCAAAGTCGCACTGTAGGCATCTTTCTTGTTGCCAAAAGACACGAAGCTTACCGAATGAGCTTTCTTTACGAGAACTTCGCACACCTCCACAGGTGGCACTGGTGTTGCGAACCCTTGCTCCAGCCTATTTTAAGCACGTGTCCCAACCCCTACCACGCTGAGGAAATTCCTGAGTCACCTGGAGGAAAATTTCGCACTTTGTCTCTTACAAGTGAGAAGAAACGCATGGCGGAGAATAAAATCTTGTCCACTATACCCGGGAATCTCTTATAACGGGGTCTCTTAAAAGCGGGAAATAAATGCATTGTTTATATACAACTGACCTCGGGACCGTGAAATTTCTCCTATAAGCGGGATTCTCTTATAACGGGGTCTCTTATAGCGGGGTTTTACTGTACCTAGTCCAAGCCAATTGATGGGAGTGGATTAGTTTTAGACAGTTGGTCTAGAAAAGGCTAAAGACAAAGTCAGTGTATTGAGGTCTGGTGAAAGTTACCCAAAATACATGTTCTTAGGAGCTGTATACAGAATTTAAAACCAGGAAAGCAGATAGGAAATTGACCTCTCCACCAACAGGACACCTATTCCAGTGTTCAACACTCTGACATGGATAACAAAAACTTAGAAATCTGATACAAGAATGAAAATAAGTAATGAGAGGGTAGATTATACATGAAAGAAATACTTGAGACCACTCACTACTTAGCCTCTAATCAGGGCATAAGCAGATCCACCACATTGGGTAAAATATCTACAGAAAATATCAACCAAAAACATGACGGAAAGGAAGCAGAGAATGGAATATACATAAAAAGTGATAATCAATAATGCTATGAGACAGGAAAAAGACAAAATGAAACCGCCAAAAAAGTTGCTAAAAACTGTAGAAAATAATCTGTTGGTGGTAAAAGTTAAAATTACATGAAAACTAAATTTACAAAGAATATCGTAAAATTGATTTTACAATTAACAAGGGAAAGAAACTCTAAAACATGAGAAATCACACTAGTAGAAAATGAGAGATGGAAATTAGATAAGGCACCACACAGATTCAAAAGTAGGAATTAAGAACACGAAGAAAAACAAGAACAGCAATAATAATAAGTGGCACTGTCACCTTTAAGTACAAATTTGGAAAAATCTTTTGAAGCAAGCTGTATCTTCACTTTATAAATATTCTTTGAGTCTTTGTAATTCAGTACCAAGAAAAAACTTATAGAACATCTTATTCAATTGTAATGTTAAGAAAAAATTCATCACAAATATTTGTCTCAACAACTATCAATTGCATTCAATCAATGAACTTAAGTACATTTAAAACTACATTAGAAACTAATTGACTGATGTTTCCAGGTACATAAGCGGGTATGATCATAAGTCCTGTTAGTGTCACATATTTTATCCTGAGAAGTGGTAGTATTCCATTGTATCATCAAAGCTGGTCAGAGTCAGCACCAACCTGCAGGGGATTTCCCCCATTTCTTCTATCTCCTACAATTGGGGAATCCCAGCTGAGCAAGCTCTAAGCTCCCGACATATGAAGTAGTGTAGTGTAGTGGAGTGGAGTGGGGTGTAGTGTAGTGTAGTGTAGTGTAAGTGTAAGTGTAAATATTTGTGAGTAGGAGGAGGTTAGGACAAGAGGAAGGAAAGATCTTGCACAGTCTACAGCCCAGTTTTTAGGGCCATAGACAGCAAGCTTTGGCATTCGCCTGGTCTTAACTGGAGAAACCACACAAAACTACCAATCAGAGCAACCAGCTTTAAAATTTCTTCTCCAGACAGTGACTGAATAAAGTATTATTCATTCTATGTACATATAAAGTAGTCTATTGTCCCAAACTTCAGGCTTCATTTTTAACTTTTTAGTAAAACAGAACCACCTGCAACTCTCTTCAAAGTAACATCCCAACCTCTTCCTAACCTGATTAATTTTCTAGTAATGATACTACTATAAATATCTAAATCATCTTCAAAATTTAGTATACAACAATATTAAAAGCTACACTTAAAACTAACTTTTATCAATAAATTTTCAGAAAGACCCAACCACCACCATTATCAAGACAGTACTTACGTTCATTAACACGGAAACAAAGGTTACATTTCCAGTGCTTGTGATCAACAAAGTAAACAAATGGATGGATGTAAGTACGACACACCCGGCATCTGACAATTGTGCTACATTGTATAACTGGTAAATGCTGAGAAATAAGAAAACATATATTATTAAAAACAAATTCCAACTTAAGAGAAAATTTTCTTCAGTTGTAATGAACTCAGAAAACTTACATTAAGATCCTTAAATGGATGTATGAGAATTCCAAGAGGTAATCGAGACTTTTGGAGAAGTGAATTAGATTCAGGTATTTTGGTTAATGTACAACGAAATATGCTGAAAGTAAATTAAAAAATTATTTGAGGGCATTATAACATATTCTTAATGAGTTTGTTTTTGTCTGTCCAATTAATTTCTAACATATGCTTGATATATGCTTCAAATCTAAATTTAATACAAAAATACTTACTCAGGACTACAATTCACATTATCTAGAAATTCTTGATGTAACTTCACCTTTGGAGCCTCCACACGATCAGGAGGTAAAATATTTCTAGTTTGAAGCAAATCATAATATTCAAGACCCTGAAAAAAAATTTAATTATACTTTAAACTTATAATTCCATTATGTCTGAAAAAAACTATTAAAGTTATTATGAGTTCAAGCTTATCATCAAAGCTAATATTAAACATTTAACTTTAATATTTTGAATTTGAAACCATACAACTACACTATTTGACTTATTTAATGAATTGGTACATTGTACAATTTACACTGACATAAAACCATCCAAAATGAACTGGTCACAAACCTATTAATATTACATTCTAATAGGATAAATTTTCATTTGATTTATTTATCATTAAAAGAACACTGAAAAATGTATGATATATAAGGGGAACAAATATCATTTGTGCCAATTTTTTTAGTACTAGAATCCCTGCCTACCCTTTTACTTTTTGAAGTTCAATAATGAATAAAGTACTGACAAAGTGCAGTTAACTGCATTTGAAAATTATAAATTTTTGCACCCAAGTAATAGAAAACTTATTTGTCCTAGCAAACACACTGCAGATCTGATTTTATAGCATTGCTAAAAAAGATCACATGCACACACTACTGACCCCACTTCTACCAAACTACACTAAGAGCAGCTCAACAAAACATGCACATACAGTAAATTTACATTTATGTCCAGAAGCAAAACAGTACAAACAATAATGAATGCATTTATAATATTAAAATATTTTTGTTTTTGATGGTCAATATTGTCCTTAATTTTATAGTCAAATGTTTCACTCCAGTAAAGGTGCTTTTTGGCACTTAAAATTTATGTATTGACTTTAATGAGTTAATATCACCTGGCAATGAGTTGTAAAGTAATATACATGCATTATACAGACTTTTTTGTAGTGAACTGTTGATACGGACACCTAATAAATATTATTCCACCAACATTGAGATGCAATCATAAATACCTGTGTTTCATAAAAATATTTCCCTCTCAAGTAAGGCAATTTCAAGAAAAACTACTGATTTATAAATAAATAGGTAAGGCAATGGGCAAATAAATAGGCAAGGCAAACTCAATTAAGAGGTTTGTAGAATTCACATTGATAGCAATTGCTTCTTATTCATAGAATTATTTTCTGCACACAAAAGGACTGGGTACTACAGAATGTATTTCTCCATAATATTCCGCCATATCTTAAGCTATAATCATCACTTGAAAAACACAATCATCTCAGCATTTGATGAAGTTAAAAATAGTGTAATAGCAAGTCTAAAATAGTTAAAATTTCAGTACAGGAGTTTACATGAAGACATTAATTACCTACTGAACGTTTTAAGAAGTAATACTAATTTTTGAAGAAAATAGCTTTTATAATGAAGTTAATTCTAAAATTTCTTGGCATCAATCCCAAACAAAAACAAGTGTTCCAAAATTATAAAATGTTATTAGAAACACCATTAATTCAATTTTCATGTATTAGGGGGCTAGTTTCAATCCCAGCAATCTCTGAAATGTAGTTGTTGGTACTAGATCAATCCTGGCATTGGACCCTACCCATAAAATATCTCAGGTTTCTTTCTCATGAAAAAATTGAAGTCGATATCAAAGCCAGCAATCTTCAAAAATTGGATGTTTCAAAGTTAATGATTTTCTAAAATATCATAAATAGAAACAAAATCGTAATCTCCCCACAAGACGTTGCCTTCTCATTCTATTTACACAATTTAATAATTAGCTAATGTAAACAATGTAAATCTCCTATACTTTCTGAAAATTATAGAAGTATTCTGAGTGAATAAAAGGACAATCAAAGTCATCTGATAGATATAAACTGAAAATGTTTACTTTTCACATCAGCAACAAATTTCATATTTCATTAGACCAAATCCAAAACTAACATGTAGTAACTTCAAACCTCAGCAATCTCCAAATTTTAAATGCCAATTATGCAAATTCAGGATAGTTTACTGGAAAAGCCTTAAGACAACAATGCATGTTGCAAATGCAAATGCTTCTCCTGAAGGAGATGTCCATATCCTTCTTCAACTTCCCTACCCCATCTCCAGACACTTGAGCTTGTTCACTTACCCTACCTTTTTCTCCAAATGGTATTAAATTTCCCCATTAGTTTGCAGCTATATTTACTCTTTCCATGTTTTCATATTAGTTTTTTTATGAACAATTATAATTAAAAGATTATATACAAATATTAAATTAATAATTCAGTTTTTGTTTTAAAAAAATGTGATATTAGCATGTTCTGACAGGGTATTAAGATAAGAAAACTAAAAAAGAAAGGAAAAATGTGTTGCTGAGAAGCCTGAAAATTCTCGCAACACACTACACAAAGATTAATTAAATATGAAAGAATTCTGAATGTGCAACATAACGGACTTGATTTAGTATCAGTTCATTTATATGGGTATTCCATTTGAGATTTGACTGAATTGAAAGTTCCAGAAATTTTTTACCTAAGCAATAGCTGAACAATTGGTTATTATTCATATTTGGTTTTGTTTATATTGCATTGGAATCACCACTCCCAAGTTTTCTGTAGTAATAAAAGTAAACAAAATCACAAAACCAATTTTGCATTGATTAAAATTCGATCTCCAGCAAAACTTACCCACAACTTGTTGAAACCTTGGCGTGTCACTGATAAATTTCCCATTGGTGCAACCAAGCCATCAGCAGGCTGACTAGTAGGATATATAGGCTGAAGCACCAAACAGTATATTTTAATTTAAATTCAGTACAAAACATTTTAGAATTACAGAATATTCTGTCATTTGACCAGATAATTAAAATTCTGCCATACCTGTGGGTATCTCTTAGAAAGCTGTTGCCCATCTTGTGGAACTGATGGCTGATATGCAGTTTGCGTTGGAGGCAAACCATGGGAAGAGTAACCAGAAGACACTCCACCCAATGGATATTGAGGAGCCTGGTTAGATATTTGCTGAAATTGCTGACCTTGAGGAGGTGGTCCTGAAGGAAGTCCTGGAAGAGGAGGCCCTGGAGGTGGATGTTGACCTGGAACTTGATTTGTAGGGGGAGAACTAATATACTGACCAGGAGCACTGCTGTTAGGGGGATTAGGATATCTTGAATTCTGGCCTGAGACTGGAGGATATTGGCCAGAAACATTTGTAGGAGGTGGAGGTATCTGAGATGCATTAGCGGTCACCAAAGAATGAGATTTTGTGGGACCAAATGATGTAGGAACACTAGTAGGTGTTTTAACTTGTGACGGAGGCATTCCTGGATATTGCCCAGCAGAATTATTGGCACCTCCTTGGAAAATATATGGATTTGGTCCCTGACCTGATTTATTTATGGATGTAGGTGGTAAAATCTGTGATTGCTGATTTTGGTTACTCCCTGATGCATATGGATACGCAGAAGTTTGGGCATGCCCTTGAACACTGCTTCCTACAATTGAAGAAAGTGATCCACTTGTCACACCTGCCGAAGTTATTGGATGCTGAGAATATTGATTACTAATATTATTTTGATGACCATAAGCTTCTTGACCACTCTGAACTTTCCCATCTTGCCCTAGTCGCTGCTGCGTTCCTGTGAACGAGCTATCTGTCCTTGTAGCAGTCACCATATTGGTTTGTCTAGCACCTGGCACATCACTATTTGACACACCCCCTTGTGGTCCATTTGTTGTAAGCTGTGATGTAACTAAAGGTTGTGAATACATCTGAAATGAACTGCTACTGACATTGCTAGCATTAGCCACAGAAGTATTTGTATGTCGCTGATTTTGGGACATATTTTGGGAGGTATTGCTACTAGTAATCATTTGATTGCTTCTGGTCACTGCTTGACTTTGGTTCTGACTTATTGTTGGTCCAAAAGCTTTCTGATTTCCTTGCAGGCTTCTTGATGGCGATATGGTCCCACTATGTGAGAATTGAGCATTAGAAATTGTTGAACCTGTGCTCAATTTCTGTCCCTGACTGTTAATTCCAGCCATCTCATGTCCATCTTTGTACTGTTTTGGTAACAAAGGCGTTGGTCCACTCATATTTTCTCCTGCAGACTGATTAATTTTAGGCTTCATTTGTGAGTATGACTGCTGCAAGATTTGCTGGTTGTTAGACAACTGTGGCATTGAACTAGAGGAAACACTAGGATTGAATCTTTGATGAGGAGAATGACGCTGAAGAGATGGAGGATAAGGATTGAGTGCATTGTCTTGTGATCGAGTCATACTATCTGAACAATTGGAAGGAATAGGAGAAGGATCCCGAGATGAATGTGAAGAGAGACTGCCTGAAACAAACAAAATTGAAACTTTGAAAAACATATTACTTGAATGAATAATGCTTATTTAAGAATATAATTTTCCTCTTTAAATCACCAACTCACACTGATAATAAATAACCACCCATTTTTATTCTGAGCTATGATACACAGAGTATGAACAGAAAAATCATCTTGATTCAAATACACATTAATTCCACTTTGTAAGAAATCACTTCACCTATTCACTTTCTCTATTATTTTGCCATTTACCTATTTATTTTCTCATGCCATGGGTCATGTATCAGAAAGAATCCAAGTGAAAGCAGAGAAACATGAGTAATTGAACTACCGTTATCACATTATGAAAATGTATAAAGTACCTGGATTACTGAGACTTGGCTGAGATGGAGTACCATTAGAAGACACAGGGTTTGACTGATTCACATATGATTGATAATTGGGCTGTCTAGGTGGTTTCATTGTCGTCATTGGTGGTTTTCCCCACTGTGGAGGTTGGCCATTAAGAATAAAATTTGGGCCCCCAGAATTATTACTTCCTAGATCACAAAATAAACAAAGAGCTCAATGAACACTTTTAAAAGTACTTAATAGTATTCTTCATTTCAAAACATACCTGGTATGGGTGGTACACTATTAGGGTAACCACTTGATTGTGCCATTTCGAACAGATACAGATGTTCAATTTCTCTTTAACTGCAATACAAGTGTCATTCAAGAATGAATAAGCACAAAACGTCATTCATCACAAATGTGGAACAACAATCCAATTTTATTCAACGGCACGACTGATAGCATGACATTTCATTTTGAAGCCAGATACGTAACTTACGCACAACAATTCCGAAAGAGATGACAAAATTGACAAGTTAATAAGATTAACGTGTCCTTCAACGTTGACCCACATGCAAGACTTAAATTACTATGCCGCAAATTATGTAAAACTTTGCACATCACGGGACAAAAACAGCATCTTTTACGTCGTAAAGTTATAAAAAAAATATTAAATGACAAATATTAAGATCCACTTTGTACTAGCACATACTAACCGGCCCAGATTACCACTCATTGAAAAATATTCACAAATCACAATTTTAAGAAAGTCCACACACTTTATTGTGTTTAAAAACACAATGACAAAACAACAATTTCTCAATTATATTTCTCACGAGAAGAAACAACGGTTCTCATTCTCACACATCACGACACATATGATTCTGTGACTTGTTATCAGCGGAAGTCGTCATGCGTTACGTGGCAGAGCTCCCATGGTACAACACGTACTCCATATCCTGTTGGAAGAGCGCGTCTTCAAAAGTAAAATAAAGGAGAAGAATCCTGAAAAATGTGTATTAAAAATGTTCTTGGTACAGACGTAAACTTTTTCCTTTAATAAAATTATTCAAAATTAATATTATTTCTACGACTTTATTTTAGTTTTATTTACAGTCCATTTCAAGAAATACTCTTTTAATATTTTGAAAACAGAAATAAATTGATGAGAAAAATTGTGAACAACTTTAAAATTTTGAATATTTAACTAAGATTTCATTTATTTATATCATGCTTGAAAATAGTTATTTCACTGGGGCATTTTATACAAAATAACACTGAAACTAAAAAAAAAGTTGAATGCATTTTAATTATTTCCTAAGTTCATAATATTGAAAACATTTAAAAAATATTTTGTTGATAAAAAAATGCTTACCATTTTCAGGAAGTTATACATTTTGGAAAATAAACATCTTCAAAAGCATGGATGAACAAGAGATCACAAAAGAAATTTTGAATGGGAGAAAAATTTCACAGAAAATAATTTAAATATAAATTACTATTTGATTTTTGCTTTTAGCAATGGCAGAGAAATTTACATTTAAAAAAAGGAGGTTTTTGAAGATAGTTTCAGAAAAAGGTCATTACCCTCAATTAAAATTCAGCTTCATAAAAATAATTAATTCCAATTTAACTACATTTCCAATTAAATAATTTTTTTAAAATCATTTTCTATCCATTCATTAAAGGGCAGCAGATTACTTAAATTGATATCATTGTCAGATGCCCTCCAAAGGTAGTTTGTAACAAACAATGCTTAGGAGATCTCCTACATATTCCCCTTTGGTCTGGCAAGACTGATTAGTATGTCACTAATGTGAGTCATAGCTCACATCATTCTTTTTTGTTTATTTGTGTGGTTTAATGTAACATTTTTGCATTTTTCAATGCATGAACATAAAATCTGAAGGGACACTTTGTTGTTGTTTTTTCCCAACAATTTTTGGGTTTTGAGGGTAATGCAATTAACAAGGAGTACCATAGTACTGGCCTCTCAAGGAAACAGTGTTCATTCTCAACCATGAATGCAGAAAGTTTTAATAAAATTTATAACAAATATATTATTGATAAAGGGAAAACATGTCTTGTACAAATATAAATTATAGTTTAATGACATAAGTTTTAACAAGATTTGTAAGAAATATATTACTGATAAATGGAAAAGATATCTTGTTAGTGTCTAAATATTTTTAAGGTGAAGAAGACTACGATAATTTGTCTACCATCTTCAAACTTTTTATGAAGTGGGTTGGTGGGTGGATTTTTCTTCCCTTAAAATTCCATAGAACTCGACAAGCAACAGGTAACTGGACAAAACTAATTGCAAACAAACATTTTATTGATACATAATTTGTTATCATTTTTGTTCATTATTCACTTCAATTTGTTAGAATACATTCAATACTGTTTGGTATTGAAATGTATCAACAACTCTGTCATCATTATCTTTTTATTTGCATTATTTCCTTAGAAGAAATGCATTCTTGAGCACAAGGTGCTAGGCATCTTCATATGGAGGCTGCAATTCAGATGTTTTAAGTATATTCATCAATGTTGATATTGTCTGGGAAATAATCCAAAAACAAATTTATTAATTTTCATTTTCCCAAACTTTTCATTTCTTGTTATTCTGACAGACTATGAAAGAGTAAGTTCCAACTGTTCCATATGTCATATCATCATCTCCTCAGAAGAAAAAACAACTTAAAAACAAGAAATATAATTTCTTGCAATAAGTGTACCCATACATCATCTTTAGCTGCAATTTGTTTTGATTGTTTTTAACAGACAGCAAACTTTCCTTGACAGATGCAGGCTGTTAAAAGTGACTTTTCATTCCTCTGTATGATTGCATTTAGTGATATTTTAACAGTGCAGTATTAAGAAAAAACTATTTTCCGATTGATTGAATCTATCACTCATTTTCTACAGATGAAAACTAGTGATATGACTTCATTAGCAAGGCCAAGATTAAAAAACACAAATTTTTGACATTAAGGAATTTTGGCTTTGTTAATAAAAGGCAATTTCATTACACAGTGTAATTGTTTTTTATATCTTGTCAATTGTATAAAACAACAATCCCTTTCTCAAATTTACTTTACCACTGAGAATATATTCATGATTCTATTTCAAAACTACAACAATGACCAATTAAACATTAACTTGCTTTGGGTAGTTCTGAAACAACAACAGAACTCTGCTTCATACCTTAAAAAAAATTAAAAACTTAAGTATTTTCCATTTCTTTATTCAAAGTTATGAAAAAGAAGGCAATACAAATAATATTTCACAGTAAAATTATGCTTTTAAAAATGACAGTTTGAAAATAATTTACACACAATCCGGAAATAAACTAACAAACATGCAAAAAGTGAAGCAATTTCAGAGAAGTGATAATGTTACAAGGGAAATACATAGCATTCTGGTTCATTTAGCATTTAAGATGCTACTTCATCATAAATATGGAACAGTTTCCACATGCTTGACAATCAATGATGATAATTTTTATGACACTAATAAAATAATTTCACTTTCAAAATTAATAATATACATTTTTTTAACTGAACAGCAGCAATTGTTTGTTTTTTCATAAAATTTCCCATTTTTTCTTCCCATAAAATTTAAACACACATTGGATTTCACTTCTACAAAGAATAAAAAAGCATTATCAGATAGCAAGTTTTTTGACATGTTAAATAGATGTTGTAACCGATTTCCATTACCGTTATTTAAACTTATAGGGTAAACCTTTTGAAGTTTTACAAAACCATTATACAATTTACTTTTGTAGCCAAATATAACCAAAGATAACAGAGAAAATGTATTAGTACAATTCCTAAATTGACAATTGACATTTTTATTTTTGTTCTAGGTATTTCATATTATATAATTAATTTCTCTCATATCAGTTTTGAAATATATTTAATTAGCAATCAAATAACATGTGAATATTTTCAGTGTGTTTAGTTTTTGGGTATAAATAAATTTTTCAGTTTTAGAAATCATCATCTCTGAAAATTCAACAATGTTCAACTTCAGTAACTCGAGATGATTCAAAATTGGAATTTGCCTTAAATATGCTTCTTTAATTGTATACAGTTCAAAAATCATACTTAATAATCAATCAATAATGGAATGGATGAAATATCTGAAATAAACAAAGTAGTTTTTCAAACAATTGAAAACAAATGCAAAACTATGTGTTCAATATAAGACGATACAGATATTGCATACTATAACAGTCGGTATTGAAGTTTAAAAATGAAATTGAATAATTTACAAAATGCTGTATTAGTTCAGTGCAACAAACATTTACATAAATTACAGTAATAAATAGAACCAATAGTAAATTGTTCTTAAAAAGTAAATTCACTCTAATTTCTTAATTTCTTTTGGTGAAAAAAATTAGTTTTTGTATAAAATGCAATGGAATGCAAGATTTTATTGAGGAGTAAATTATTAAATTTCTCTTGACTTAGTTCAGACAATCAGATTTATTTTTATACTATTTAATATGAAAAAAATAAAAAATTAATCTTAAATATACACTTTCATAAACAAATTGGTGAAAGTTGATTCATTAAGTTATTTGAATAGGCTTAATAGTAGTGCAAACTTTCCAATGATGTCACAAGTTCACTAGTATCAAAACATGAAAGTGTATTAAAACAACTATTTCTTTTTTCTATAATAACTACTCAAAAAATGTTCATTTTAATAACACTGTGTCTACTTCAAAATATCTACAATTTAAAAATTCATTGATACAAATGCTCACACTCGATACAAATAACAGAAAACAGAATGTAATCAATGGCACTTTTCAAGTTTTGGGGCATTTCTGTCAGGAAGACATCAGAGTACAAATACCTGCACAACTTGTTTTATATTTAATTCTTTGATAAGAATGTGAATGACAGTAATATAATAATTATATTTTCCTCTCCATTTTGTATGAAAGTAAGCTCCGCAAGAATATCGTTTTTTCTTAAGAATTCAATTTCATTAAACTGTTAAGATCAATTGAAAAAACATATACAACATATTGTTTTAAAAAATTACTCGTTTTCTTTCAATGACTAGAATAAAATACTCTCATCACTGTTGTGATCATTAATTCATGCAACAATTCACGTTGCTTCCTCTTGTAACAGCTAGGTACCAATGACAGACAGCAATTACATTCAACACTTGTTTTATTTGCCTAAAACCTATTTGAAATTAACAAAAATATCTTCATCATTTAGAGAGTGCCTTGACAAATTATAATTGTCAAACATTCATTCTTTCCAGTTCTGAATAGAGAGTATTAAAATTAAACACATTTATAAAACTCTAATAAAAATAAATTTTGCATAATTTAAACAAATAAAAAAACATATAGTATTATACAGAAATGTGCAAAAAGTACCAAAATGTTTGCGTAGAACCATCTAAACATATTACAAAAAATGTTGTGGAACATATTATTACATGGGAAGTATGTTATTTCTCCCATACATTGTCACAAAAATATGAGAGAAATTGTTTTCAATGGAAACAAAACATATACATTCATGCTTCTCCAAAAAAAGATGAAAAGGTACTGTCATTTTTTGATAAATGAGTCCAAAAAAAGGCACAAACAACAAAAGACAAATATAATATCAACATTGCTCACAATTACTACCCCTCTATACATGCATAGATTAAGTAGAATTAACAAACAAAAGAAATTCAATGACAATTACAATAATACGATGAACTTTATTCAGTTGACTGATTTAGAGAGTGGAAATATTGTTCATTCTGTAGCATGAAACATTAATACAAATATTTGTATTGGTAATATGAAAATAATTTTGTGACACTTGTCTTTGTAAGAGATTATTTGGCAAGTGCGTAGAACCACATAGAATATGATAACTCTTTCTCTTAAAAGCCAAAATTTGAAGCATTAGCCACAGAGGATGCATCAATAAATATAATGACGTATATATTTTGGGTAACAAATACCAACAAATATGTATTTGTTGGAAAGGAAAGAAAACACTGTGAATAAGATATAATTTTTGTTTACAAAAATATTGCTTCATAAAGTAATTTATTGAGTGGAGAGATTGCTCTCTAGCTAATGCACAGAAAAACTGGAATGTACTCATAAAACTGAACAAAATTCCTTTTGAAGCAAAACAAATTTTTAAAACTACCATAAATTATTTAAAAAAAAGTGTTGTTGCTATTCACTAAAGAACAGGGATTGATTGATAGTGAAAAAAACTGCTTCTTCTTCTTCTTCTTCTTCTTCTTCATCTTCTTCTTCTTCTTCTCTGTTTCTATTCTTAACATTACAAGCTTCAAATTCCTACTATGAATATTTACCTCCAAAAAGACTCACAAATTATAATCTTTTACCAAGCTTTACATCCAGAAATGTGAAAAGTAAAATGAAAACAAAAAAAATTATAATTGAAAAATGTTTGAATTTCATAAAATATTTCCAAAATTTACATGATTTGCTTTTTATTCATATCTAATATTGCAAAAGAGATGTCTGTAAATGACCCTTTAAAGCAGTGAAAAATAGTGTGCATTATATATATACATACATACATTTTTTAAATATGAAAAGCATCCATTGTAATTGTAATATTACACATTATTTTTTTCAACTCGTCAATAAATAGGCAAACATTAAATGTGTTAATGGCAGCATGCAAATAATCTAGATTTCTCTAACTCATTACTCTCTAACTCATCTTAATCACTATTTTGAAATTATTTTTAAAAACAATGGATGATAGTGTGTAACTACTACCTCATGTCTCTAGGCATTTCAATTCAATACAATGTGCAATAATGATAAATTTGGCAAAATTTGTTATTAAAAGAGTATTATCAACAAATTTTACAGATGTTATCTCCTTTAATGAAAGAGTTTGACTCATCTGCAATAACAATTTATAGTAATGTAGTGTCTTTGGTAATAAAAATTAAGCATGTGGTAACCAAAATTGTAACAAGAAGAGCATTAAACATTCATGAAACTTCTTCAAACTTCAAAAAACTGCTTTAAATTTAATGCAAATTCAAGCACATGAATTTATCTAAAAATACTGTACTATACAGTAATACAATGTAAGAATGTAATGAATATTCTGAATGAAAAAATTCTCTTTAATTAGTGGTTTTCATCTTCTCCATTTTAACACAAATAATATTATACAATATGTCAAGCATCTATGAGTAGCTACTTGAGAATCAATTCCTCAATCATACAACAGCCCACAAGTAGTATCTTTTCAGTTTTTATAAAACATGTGCCCAATGCAGTATTACATCCTACTAAACAATTTGTTACTCAAAACTTCGATCATTGCTCTTTAATATTTTCATTAACTGTCCTGCACAGCACGTACAAATATTTCTTTGTAAGATATACTCACAGATTACAGATATTGCCACTTTTGCAATTCACTAAAACAGCATTCAAATGAAGCTTTGTAATGTGTGTGTGTAAATTCTGAGTAGCATAGGCTAATACATGAAGACTTAGAAACATATAAATGATATAAGGAATGCAAACTATTCACAACTAAAAATTACATTTACAAAAATTATAATTCATTTCAAAGAACATAATAATTCTATAAGATAAATTCACTTATTTCAATTTTGCAATATGAAGAACAAACACATACACCCAGATATATAGAACTATATATACTAGATATACAGAACTATACTATATATCTGTGCACATACAGATGTTACATTTACAAAATACAATGAAGAAAATAGAATATGTACATATGGTGATCAGAAAATGGTAAGTCATCTTTCACATTACTTAAACCTTACAAATGTAACACAAATTAAAATTTCTTTACAATTCAAACCATGTTTACAATTACATCATCTTCAATATTTAATATTCCACAAGTAGATGAAAAATCATCTCACAAATAATAATAGTAATAGTAATAATAATAGTAATAATAATATAACAATATTAATAAATTAATGTTGCTCTAACTTCCTTCATTACATATATGTAAGTCATGTTCAGCCTGCATCCAGAGTGGCAATCAATCGATTTATTTTATCACTTGTCTCAACAAGGTTTTGCCTTGATAACAAAGGTTTCAAAACTGAGACAACCTCTTTCTCTACAAGATGCTTCTTCATATTATCTGAAAACATGGAAAAAAATATTTCAAATTGAAAAGTTTGACTACAATAATTTTATGAGAGAGAAGCATTAGAAAGCCTGTATTGTTAGCAGAATTGCTTAACTAAACTACGTTAACAAATTGCCTAACTATTATACACTCTGTGAAGTCACGGAACTTAAGTACTTCAAGACACCACGGATTCCTGGTCGGGTGACCATCTGGGAATACTGGTTACAAATAGCATTGAGCTCCTGGCCAAGGAAGACATGGAGGGCAGGAAGAGGGCAGGACATGGACTGCGATGTGACAAGACAAAAAAGTAAATCGATAAAAAGCAAAGATTATCACTTAAAAAGAAAAAAATGAAAAAAGAAAAACAAAAAGAAAAATGAGAAAAGAAAGAAGAAGAAAAAAGAAAATGTTCTTTGAGTGATTTTGAATATGTACAATTTAGAACTCATTTTCACAGAAAAACTTTTGAGTTTCGGAAAAACTTCATATGAAATAATTTGAAGTACGTATACTCACAAATGAAGTAACACAGAAATAGATCTTAACAACAAGATAAAGTACATCAAAAAACTTACATTTTGTTGGTTTTAAAAATTGAAAGGATTCATCCAAATGGTATATACGTCATGTTATTCAGTGCATTTTGACTATTTGTTCAAAAAGTTTCAAGAATCTATAGTAGTGATCAACAGCATGTACTTTCTCAAATTATTTCTAACTTTAACAATTTTTGTAATTTCAAAGTTCAATGAAAATGAGACCTGTGCCAAGCGTCCTTTATGCTATCTGAGGGAAAAAATTTAATGAATAGACATCGGATCTTTAGGGAAATGCCTATTTTTTTCTAGCGAAATTATTTAAAGGCTGATAATATATGTGCACGAATCATGACAAATGATGACATATGACCCTGTTTTATAATGCTTATTTTTGGTTATTTGAGCATAAATGCCTTTTCTTTAGAATTATTTCACATTCTTGCCTTCTAAGTATTATTTTTTATATACAATGCTAAGATATCAGAAAATTGGCCATGATCCAATCTGACCATTCATTCAGAAACCTCCAATTCACATATTTGTATTTTGAAATACGAGACAATTCCTGAAAGTATACTAACATATTTTTTCATTTCCCTATTTCATAAATACTAGCCATGTTCTGAGAAAATGGTCGATTGACAATACACCGAGGGCACCTTTTGAGTGGAAATAAATTTAAATTCCCAGAAGGTGTCAGTGTTGCTAATGTTGGACTTCTAAAATATATGTCAGACACATAAGTAGGTATTCAGAAATCCTTCTCTGTATTCAAACTGATTTAGTCTCCCAATCGTTGCAGATTTGAAATTGCGAACCTTGAAAAGTTACTGGTAATATTTTGCAATGGAAACTATTACGAATAAAATGTAGAAGAGTTTTAAATATGTATGGAGTTTTACAAATAATTTTTAATTTTATTGTGAATGTAATTTATGACAGTGCCTTTTTTCTCCTTATTTTTTTCATTTTTAGTGCCTTTTTAGGTGCCTAAAAGACGATTTTTTAGTGCCTAAACATCTGATGTCTATTAATGAAAAACTTTGGAGGCAATTTTGAGAAAATTTTGAAAATGTTGAGGCTATATATAAAGTTCCCCCTCCTCAGAAAAACCATATTTTTCAAATTAGCAGGGTCTTGAGTTCTTGCAGATTGATCAGGGAATATTAAATGATTAATTGATGTTTAGAGGGTGCTTCAACCAGACATCATTGGCACCTGTGTCAAAGGATTTTTTTTAAAAAAATAAATTGATTTAATAAAAGGAATGTTGCAAATGCAATTTGCCTGCTGTACATGCCTACAAAGAGTGCTTGTATTCCGCATAAAATATACAGGTGGACAACAAAAGGTCAAGACGATAAAATGAACAAGAATATTTACAATAAGCACAGAACTAGCAGTAAAGGGGCCAAGAAACATACACATTATTGACTTTATCTCTCAAATAAAATTATATATTCAACTTTCTCTAAAAAAAAAAAAAGAAACGTTTTGAGAGCGCCGAATCGTCATCAACGAGCACCTCGCGTAAGAAGCCCAGGCCACGTCTTCGTCGACTGCCATCAAATTTCGTACAATGCAGGAGGAGGTGTTCCACAGAAAGAACCGTCCTGCACGAGTCGTAACTGGGAGGAGATTCTCTTCAAAGGAGGAAACAATGAGAAATAGAAATAGTGCCTGTCTACTATTTCTTAATTAATATCCAAGAAATTGAATTATCCCTTAAATAAATTAAATATTTTAGTCTACAATGTATAAATTAACAAGCGGTCTCATTGCCATTCGCGTACAAGAATTAAAGCTGAACCATTGTATAATTTGCTTTCAAGACATCGGCAGATCTGATTGCTGTGAGGATTTTGTGGGAAGCGCCTACACCGTCGTAAGCAATTGAGATCGTGGAAGTAGTTCCAGTGTAGTCCGCCTTGTGTTGCGTTCGCCAGTTAGTGAAGTACAAATGAAGTAGTTGATAGTGACATTTTGTGTGTTATTGTTGAGCATTCCCAAACGTCCGAGTCACGCTACGCCACTGCTGGTAAGCAAGAGGACTAGTTGCTTCTTTGGGAAGATCGGAGAGTCTGAGGAGTATGGGGGCAGAGGAGTTACCATGGGGAAATGGAGTTTCTAGGGGGCTTCACAGGGGTGGGAAGACCAACATTAAGGTCACGCAAAAGATTCCACAGTCGAATACCTAGGGCCTGAGGTAGCGTTGTTCGAAGAAAATATGAGGTCTCATATTCAGGATGGATAATTATTGGAAGACAAGGATGGTTAAAGACTCCCCATGACGTACTACTCTGAATACGAAGAAGATTAAGGGGGAAACATCTAGTTTGTAGTCTGCAGATACGAGCAAGCAACCAGGCACCTGGCAGATTCTGCGAATGGAAGCTGATTTCCTCCCGAGCTGTTAGCACATTTTTCCCGGTGCGAACTATAAACATTTAACTTTTCGCTCAGCTGGGCGCTCTTTGAGCAAATTAGCAGCTCCCCGTCCGTTACGGGCGTTCGATGGCGGAGCAGTGAATTATGGGGGCCATATATGAATTTCGCGCGTCCCACTTAAAAAATTGATTTTTCCGCTGGGTACGCCAAAATACCTAATTTTCCCGCCAGGGAAATACAGAATGTGTGTGACTGAACGGTGCAGCCCCTTGGTACCAGCAGCAGCTACCTCACCGCCGCCGCCGCCCCCTCTCCCCCTTGGGGGGAGAGGATTAGCTGCTGACCGCTCCAGCCCGGAGCACTTGTCTGGGGCTGGTGCGGTGGGGCGCGCGGGCAGTTTTTGGAGCAGCGGGGTCTGGCACGACGATAGCGTGGCATTGCGTGATGTGCCGTGCTGTGACGTCTTATGTGAAAAGGAGCGGATTGCCCTCAGCTTCAGTTGCCACGGACTTGCCATTCGCTGCAGCGGACCAGTGCACGGCGTGAGAAGGCGCTGAGCGGGAACTTTTGAACGCAGTATCATTTTCATGTGCCCCATTGACCCGTTCTCCACCTACAGCTGGAGATGAGTATTATCAGATAGGAGTGTAAATTGATGTGAAAAGTCAGGAAGTGTAACTTCCTCTTTAATTTTTCTTTGAAAGTTCAAGAACGCTTTTAAATGCTTCGAAAAGAGTTCAGCTTTCGTTTTGTGAATTTGCTAATCATTTATTTCCGTTCAAAGTTAATGTGCTTGTCACTATACGTGTCCCTCTTCATTGTAAGAGTTTTGAAAATTGTTATAAGTTTTTCCTTTCCTTGACAATTTACGGTGCCTTGAAACCAGGAAATGAAGTGTGTTGGTACTACTGGCTGCGATGTATATTCCACGCATCTATAATTATCTTGGTATTGCTCTCGCCACGAAACGGATACTGTCGTAAAAAGGCAAAATTGCATCAGAATAATTAGCAGTGCTGTTGTTTATATATAGTTCGTGTTCTGTACGTTTATAAGACGATTTCTATGTTGCCAATAAAGCATGTTTTTTCTATGTCATTCCAATACCTGCAAATTGGCATAATCCAAACCTCCCGAGTGAATCCTGATCTGACCTAACCTAACAATGGGCATCAATCTAGAATTGCAATACAGTATGTGGCTATTAATATTTGCTCATTTTGGTTGTGTAAGTTGGTGGTTAACTCGAAGTTGAATAAAATACGTCTGTACATGACTTTAAGGCTGGCCATTCACGTCTGAATCGCCACTAGACTGAATTTTACAGAGATATGTCAATCCACATTGAACTCATCTTATTTAATTGGCAAGTAAACTTATTGAATCATGGCTCATCCCAAAGTACGCCTTAATGATTCAGGGGCAGTAGAACTCAGATTATCACAAAGACGACATCTTGCGGGATGGCGAATTTCGCGAATAGAAAATAATTTGAAAATCTTCCAACCAGTAACAAGGTCAAGCCTCGCGTGTTTGCGAGATAGAATTTCTGAAGTTTGGAATGAGATTTAAAACTGGACGCAATTAACGCGACAGAATTTTATGGCACGGCTCATGAGGAAAGTTATTCGGAATGTGAAAACACCTATCAAGCGGTGAAGCAATTATTGTATGAAAAAACGAGGACTTCGAGAAATCTTCCGCTGTTGCATCGACGTGTCGTCCCGGCTCCTTGCCTAGTATTAAAGTACCTAAATTTGATGGAAGTTATAAAAATTGGCAACGATTTCATGACCTGTTCACTCAATTAGTAATTAATCAGTCCCAGATTCCTGAAACACAAAAATTAGTGCATTTAATGAGTAGTTTGGAGGCTGAGCCACTGAAGTTGATTTCTGTGTTAACTGTTTCTGAAGAATCCTTTGCACAAGCTTGGGCCCTGTTAAAAGAAAGATAGGATGGCAAATCAAAAATTTGAGATGAACATCTTCAAGCTCTTTTCTCCTTTCCCGCCCTCAAGAGTGGCAATGCCTTTTCCCTAAGAGAACTGCATAATGCTGTAACCTCTCACTGGTTATCCATATCAGCTGTTTCCACTAAAATGCCTTTGGCTGAGATAATTTTGCAATTTTTAGTGCTCAGTAAGTTAGACAAAACTAGGGAAGCCTTTCTCCTTGCTAAGGGAAAAAGTTGATATTGTTCCTTTGCAAAATGTTTTACATTTTCTTTCACTACAGGGTAGAGCTTTTGATGTTGGTCCTCGTAATGACGTGACTTCTGTCTCAGTCAACAAATCAAAGCGCTCTGCAAAGCCTGCACCTACCAAACAGGTGTTCCAGCTGGAAGCTGGGTCACCAGCCTCCTGTCTTCAATCCTGCATAGCTTGCAGTTCTGGAGACCACCCACTTTTCACCTACCCTCGTTTTCGAACCTTGGCTGTCCAGCAGAGATGGGATTTCGTGTCTTCGCGTCAGCTCTGCCCCAACTGCCTTCGAAGGAAAGGCCCTTCGCATCATTGTTCTCAGCGAAGTTGTAAAACGTGTGGTAAGAACCACCATGCAATTCTTCATAAGTTTCCTTCACAAAGAGCAATACAGAATGTCCACAATGTGACTTCACCTCTGTCTTTTTGTGTCCCCAACACCTCTGCTGGACAGCATCTACCGCTCTGAACACTACACAATAAGCACACGTTACCAAAACTAATACGTTCACACACTTGGTTCTTAGCCAGTCATGTAAAGTTGGTTCTCTTCTTCCTACAACCATTGTGAATGCAACTAACGAATTGAGTCAAACCCTGCCAGCCAGGGCGTTGCTAGATTCTGGAAGTGAAGTGTTCTTGATTACAGAGTCGCTGGTCCAAGTACTCCGCTGTAAGCGGATAAATCATGACGCCACCAATCAGTCTATTAATGCAGTTACTCCTCGCTCAAATGCTAGAGTTCAACTTGTAGTGTCCTCGCGATGTTGTAATTGGAAAAGGGTAATAGAATGTTTAGTGGTTCCAGCCATTTCCAAATCCACCCCTCAGAGAAGCATAAAATTTAGCTGCCCTGCCTGCTGGCTGATGACCAATTCTTTCTTTCACGAAAATTAGACATTTTGTTGAGCTCTTATTTGTTTTTCCAAGTGCTTAACAATAAAAAGTGTAAAATATTTACATTCTGGATACTAAGTTAGGAAATGTAATTGCTGGGGATCGGCTGCCCACGGTGTTGAAAAGTGGTGCAGCTCCAGCTCGGTGTTTTTTTCATGACTGCCCATTCCCCCTCCTTAAGCAATAATTATGAGAATGTTTGAGAAAGTTTTGCATTTTCGTGATGAAAACTTCTCAGACTTGGATCACCCTAGTGAACACAAGTTTAATAATGAGACTTTTAGGTTGGGGAATGGGTAATTTTGTGTTTCCTTGTCTTTGAAGTGCCCTCCACATTTACTAGGGAAATCGGACCTATGCTACCTTAACAAGTGTATTTTATTCTATTCTTACAAGAAATTTAAAGAAAAAATTTGGAGACCTTTTTTTTAATTTCGAAAATGTCCGGGAGGCTTTATGAAAAGTACCCCCCAAAATTAAAATATCGGTTTCAAATTCAAGGGGCCACGATATCAGCAAGATCGATCGGGGAGTATCAATTTTGGAGAAAATCGGGTGAACGGTTTAGTCGCAAGCGTTGTTAACGGACGGACGGATGTTTTGCTTTCAGTTGGTTTTTCGGTATCTCAGGACCCACAAAACAGGAATTCTGGCCGCACCACATCTTAGAAGATTTTTTCCTTAATTTAGCAACTGGATTTATCAACTTTTTCGTTACCAGGGTCGTGTAATAAGAATTTTTCTGCCGAAAATCCGCCGTTTTTGCGCGCAGCAGTACATAGCTTTCCCTATACTATACGTACGTATAGTATACGAGAAAGTACAAACAGAGTGATCCTTATAACATTAGCAAGCAACAATTTCTTTTCCCTTTTTTAAAGCATAGATTCTCGTAAGGCAGTTGTTTTTTGTTGTTGTTGTTGTTTTTTGTTTTTTTTAGAATTTCGTCGAAGCTAGATTTCATTGGAACTTTAAGTACATCTCCAAGACTCGAAGCTCTCTTTAAAGACTCCGGAGGTCATTAGCGTCATTTGCAAACAGCAAGTGTTCTGCAATAAGGGTCGGCTCTCGGGCTCAGATTTAGACTCGGACGCTTGAAATGACTCTCACTGTTTACTCTGCATGAAGTCTCTCGGCATGCAGCACTTTGTTGAACTATGGCGATAGCGAAAACACACACAACTTTTTTATGTGAGAAACTAAGAGATAAATGAAGTTGTGGCTAGCCATGTAATGCTAGTAGCAGTATCCAAAAACAAAACACATCATACAAATCATACGCAAAATGGATGGCTAATTACGTGTCGCAACACAATGTTCTTTTGAATTTCACAAAATTGTAGGTGCTGCTGGCTTTAGTCTAGCAGCGCTAACCTTGAAAATGTTACAACGGATTACTCAAAGTCAACGAAAACGCATCCAAAATTAAAAGCTAATTAAATGCTCTAGAAACTATTTTCAAAAATTGCAAACAAAAATTACTTTTGCAAAACTACAATATTGGTAACACAGATTTTTTCCTCAATGAAGTGCAAAGGCTAATTCTTTATTACTGGATCTTGATATATTATAAATAAAAACCTCTGAATTTTTGAAAAATGAAAATTGAAAATATTCATCTTTAAGAGAAAGGATGGTTGGGTAGAGATGTGTTGAGGGTTGAAGTAACGTGACTGGCATGTTAACTTTTAAGACCTGAGTTCGAATCAACGCATGGAGGAAAATTGTTTGCTGATTAGAAACTTTTTTCACGTTGTATTGTAATGGTTGCACAACCGTTACCTACAATATGAGCTGTTGTAGTAACCCTAGTTTCTATTGCAAAATCAAGCTTTATTACATTTCGGCTCATGATTTTCCCTTCTTTACACACTACCAAACTTCGTAGATTTGTCACTATTTTAGCAAAATGCTGTCTAGGTCAACATTCTTTCCTCTTCCTTGCAGAATAGGACATGGGTAATGGTTTGGCAATAATAAGGAGGATATTCAATTAATCCTCATGGACTCCTCCCACCAGCAAGGCCAAAAAGGAGACACACCATTGGAAATCCCGGGTTGCCATGGGGATATAGTATTAAGCGGAATGGTTTCATCCCCGCTGCACTCAAGTAAGGGGACACCACCAATTATCCAGAGTTCGATCAGACCTACTTCGAGTGATTGCTCAGGATTGTGTTAGCTTGCAACTGCCCATCTCAAAGATAGCAAGACAATGGTAACATGTAAGGTCTCATAGTTGTCACTGGGACTCGCAGAACAGTCTTACAGAGTCTACCCAAGAGTGTCAAGGAGGCACATGAGTGAGCCTATCACTAACTCCCAGGTCATTCATTTCCTCGACACGGTTTTTCATGCATCGCAAACTCACGGGTAGAGTTCTGCATTCAGAGTAGACCTCTGAGAAAGAAAAGAGGGTTATAAAACAATGAGGGTGACGTATGACATTAAGAGCAAGAGAATGGAAGATTGAGAAATTTTAATTTTGGGAGATATACATTACATAAAACCCCAAGGTCATTTTAACAATTTTCTCAGAAAAGGATTCAAGTTTTTCCCATTTTTATTTTGAGAACAGAACATGTGCTACCACTGGCATATATGTAATAGTATGGAAGGAGATGGGCCTACAAGCTACCTCAGGTGATCACTAGGAAATCGAGAAAGCTTTGATTGGCAATCACCACCAGGAGAGCGGTATTCACAGCAGAATTCACCACCCTGGTAGGTCATTTATTCGCCAATGGTCGCCGTTGTTTAGAAGAACTGAAAAGGTAGCCCTGTCTTACAAGGCAGGGGAACTAACTATAGGCCTTCTTTGAATGTCTGTAGATTGTCAAAGACAAATTACATGAACTGCTATTGAAGATTTTTTATACAAAACCACTCACTCTACTGTGATATACCAAAATATTATATATTTTTTTTCAATAACATTTGTTGTAAATGGGTTGGATAAAAGGCAAATGGCGATATACATCTTTAGCAACGCCGGCGTAGGGTTGGTAAGGTAAATAAACAACACTCAGGCGTTGAATAGGTGGGGGCGCTGGCTAGATAGACAAATAAAATAATGTGAGATTGGTCTGAAAAGGAATGACTGTCGAGGGCGTGGCTACTTGGTTTGATAAGAGGGGGATGGATTGGCTAAGGGAGAATAGACTGTCAAATTTTGTCGTTTTGTTTTAAAAAAGAGGAACGAAGGACAGATACCGAAGCGTTGAGACCGGAAAACAGCGGAGAACAGGACATTCTGATAGAGGTCGTCGAGTAGTACAGATCGCTCGCGAGTATAATATTAGTGAAGTGGGACTTGTAAGTTTTGAGTGAGACTTAATAGTTTTTTCGGACTCTGAAAGTTAATGTGCAGAAGTGAATTCGAGTAGGACTTGGAAAGTTTCTTTTATATTGCGGTGTTGGACTTTAACATTTTACCACTAGTTGGGGAAGACTAGAAATTCTGAATATCAAGTAAGAACCGGTAGAAATTCTAGGCAGTGAGGGCTGGATGCGTCGACAGAGTAGCAAGATCAGAAGAAAGAAGCAGGACTTGGGATCATCTGCATTCAAGTGGGAAGATACTACGGACCGTCGTCGATCAAGTCGTTAGATAAGTACTGCAGTACAAAAGTTTTATCTAAAAAGGTCATGACCTAGAACAATTGTCAAAATTGTTAAATAAATTGTTGAATTTTTCTTTTGGAAATGAAAAGATTTTCATTTGGACAATCACAATTGTTAAGTAGTTAGAGATATAGAATTATTTACTTTCAGATTCCTCGCCATACTGTACAGTTGGCAGGTCAAGTAATCGGCTATCTAGACGATAGCGATTATCTATAACGGGACCCATTGACCCAGCTAGCCGGACATTTATACATTTGTTTAAATTAGCTGTGGAAGCATTGGTTTTAATTAACGTAACCTGTTCCTGGCGCCCAAAATTTTACTATAAATTCGGAACGGGTCACGATTATAACCGTCCTAAGGTGAATGATGTCAACGATCTCGTAATAGTTCATGACGAGACACTGTCGGTACATTTCACTACATACACCACCACCCATTTAGCTGCAGGCAAGGGAGAGTGAGTCTAGAGAAGACAAAGATTAAAAGAGGGAAAACAATAGCAATGAAGGATACTTACCTACTTTAACAAGCTCTTCTATAAGACACAGTAAATTGAGCAGTACTTCCTTTGAAAGGGAGGCACCATGTTCTTTCAAAAGTTTATACAAACTTTCTCCGATATTTGCTTCAAGCAGCGAATTGATTGAATCAGGTCTCATAACAACAGTCAAAACAAGAGCTATTAAAGCCTCAATTTGCATGACAGCATGTTCTACAGAGACCATCTTAACCAAACATGGAAGAGCTTTTGCTTCTATCATTACACTCAAAACTTCTGCATTACTGCAATGATACAAACAATATTAAAGTTTTGTCTGACTTCATTCAGAAAGCTGCAGTGAAAATTATGAAAGTAATTTATAGTCTCACAGCAGAATGTTCATCAATGCAATATCACCTTACCGACTATTTTTGATAAGCCACGCCAATAAGCGATTAGCTTCTCCTTGTACTCCAGGATGATCATCAGTGTCGCACCATTTTACTAACCTATCAACAAGATCTCTTTGCTTCCCAAGTTCACAGGCTGCATCTTCTACAATAATACAAATATGTATTACATCTCTTGGTAAATTAGGAAATTACCATTAGAAACACATCTGAATATACAAAAAGCAGATAATGTACTAAAACAATCTACATGAAATTTAACTCCAACTTTTTTTTTGGTGAATATTGAAAATTACTCATCAGATCTTACCTTGCCCATCCACAACCATCCGTAAGGTACCCAGTAACTTAAATACAACAGGGAACGTGGGAATGGCAAGCATTGGTGTAACTGCCTTAACCAAACCATCATTCAACACTATGGCTTTGTTCTGTCCAGGAATAACAAGATTCCTGAAAAAAATATTTCATTTGAGTAATACTACATTTCCAAGGATTCTACGCTGCCCCCCTCTCTCTCATATTAAATAATGTTACATTAAAATACAATACTAAAAAAACTCTTATTTAACTTCTTGGGTATTTTGTATGTTCTGGCTATCAGAATAGAATCCTGATGAACTCGTCCCACAGTTTTGCAATTTGCTTCATTTCTTTTTCGTTCAGAATTAATTTTGCAATCAAGAATGGTTCTCTTGGTAGTGACCCCCAGGCATCCCACTTAGATATGAGGTCACTTCCTTCGCTCAAAAATCAAGAGAAAGCGCGGAATTGGTGTTAGAAGAACCATTTATAAACTCCCAAGAACGTTCTCAATAAACCGCGACGCCACCATCTTTATTATTAATATAGTACAAAGGCAATTGACAGTTTCTGGTTATTCTAGTCAGTCTTAATACAATCACTCAGTTTTTGTCTATTATAATTCCAAATTCCCTTTTCTTTTAGTACTCAAACTAAGTTGACAATGTTATATTCTCATAAATTCATTTTCCAAACCATACTCTTCCTTTTCCCATGCAAATTAACTCTTCCCCACAAACCCTTCTTAAACCTGTAAAGTAAGCCTCATGAAAAAAAACAACAGGTCCCAGGATATTCTTATGATCTCAGCGGTAAGCTCTGCTAAAACATAGCACCCAACATGTCATTAATGGGTGCCTTTAAGTTCACCGTTACAATATTAACCTCATCATGAACGTACAAAAGTGAATTTCAGCAGTTTATAAGCGGTAGTATGATTACATTCCAAAATTATGGGTGGATCTCAAAGGAGAGGACTAAAATGGACTCCAGAGTGAAAATATTGTTATAGAGTTATTCCATGTCAAGTGGTCTAATTTCGGAGAAGTGCCCTGAAGGTGTTGCTAATTCAACTTCTCGCAATGAGTATGATAATAAAAACTACCATAGAACATTGCAAACTAGAGGGTCTCAGCAGCACTTTTTCACATTACTGGAAATAGTTACGTAATATTGAAATATATAATTGTTTTTAGTAAGGCAATAACTGAGGCATCCAGTGAGAGGGAGCTAAGAGCTCACAAGGGTATGGAACTGAGATAAATTGAGTTTTGCGTTTGAGTTGTTTTATCAATTATTTGTATTATAAAGGCGATTTTTTTCCCTTGTTATTTTCAAGATAACACACTTGTTTATTTCGGAAAATATGATATAGCAATTCTAGAAGTATTGAAGTACATCAGAACAACGACATGTTCGTGTACTTCAGAAATAAACATTGGAAAGGAAATTAATAAAGATGCAGCAATATATAACGTGTAATAAGTAAAGAATAGGACAAATATATTATTAAATTAATATTTATTAGAACAATGCATGTAGACAGACATTGTTATATAAAAAGAAAAGACAGTTGTGACTTGTTTTGACAAGCAACAAGGGAAAGTTGAATACAGAGGGAACGAACCAGTGGCGTCTCCTGGCTAGTAGACGTGGGGATGCGATCATGATATTACAGATTGAACGCATAATTCCAAATATTTAAAGTCTGAGTCATTCTACTTTACTCTGAAGTATTTTAGAAGTGTATGTTGCAAATTAGACACATTCTGAATCTTCCTTGAAAATCATCATTTTCTCATTGCATGCACTAACTTACATAAACAAAACAATAAAACTAAAAAAATAACCACAAAAAAGTACATACCTAATTTTTGAACTCGAGATCTATTCGCGTTGTCTTGGTTGTCCATCACTACCTTAAGTTTTTCGGAATAGGAGAAAGAACTGCACGGAATTTCACGAAACCTGTCTACGACACAATGAAACGTTTCACTACTGTTCCCTGCCACAAATTACTCACCCACTACCACAAATGAACTGGATGAGCTCGCCATGGCGCACACGCACACACACTCGCAAGTTTTATTCTTTCGCGTTACAATTTCGAATTCACGATTCTCTTTAACATATCACCAACTGGGCAAAGTAGTCTATTTAACGCACATTCAGTAGTAAACAGCATTTACGGTAGAACGCAGGACACACATGACGAACGAAATAACATCACGCGCACTGTTTCGAGTTCACGGATTGTCTCTGTCATACCATTTCCTTACATGATGGGAGTGATCTTGTTCTGTCAGGCCTGCTAACACACATCGAGTTACCCAGTTGTACTGAATCAGGTTGAAATGTGCTTAAGCATAGTTGGCAGACTTGCTTGACTTATGAAGAAAGACAGTCGTGCCGTCAGCCCCCCGCTTCCCGCTTCCGGTCAGAATAGTGGCACGTGACTTCTGGGATTCCCAGGCGTGCTGCCGAACTATCAGAGAGAGGAAGGCATCAGAGGAGGGGGTATTGAAAGTTATTGGGAGGGGATACATGAACGCCAATGAGAAGCCTTTGATGTGAGAAGCTATGTCACATCTCCGGTAGTCGAAACCACGCAGCTTGGACACAGCGCATGGCCGTGAGTTCAATGACCTCGCCAACGAAGTGAGGTCGTTCAAGGGATGTTTGTCGGCCAGTCACATCCAGCGAGGGGACTAACGCCTATTCGACCGCGCACGTAAATGGCGGGAGGGAATAGAGAAACTGAGGAAGATACTTAACAGAAGAAAATAAAATACTTAAAAAATCACTTAAAATATTTTAAAGTGATGGAAAACTAGGGGATGTAATACATCACTCGCATACATTGAGCCTACGCCACTGGAACGAACCAAGAATGAAAAAAAGGAGATGTAGATTTTAAAAACATTAGATCAGAAGCGTTTTGATCATGGCGAGGTACAGATCGTGGACTGTAGGCTGAGACGAGATATTTTCTTAAAGTTATTGCAGAAGTGTTCTAGCTCTAGCGGCAGAATCGTTCACTAACGGTAATCGGCAATGTCGATTTTGTGGTTAGATGTGTCAAGGTGCGATTGTATGCAGTGATATGTGATAAACTACTTCTTTCCTTATCCCTGCCTTCCAATTTTTATTCTCTAAGCCCCTCATGGTTAATTAATACTAAATCAAGATCACAGCCAGAACGCACGCATAGAAATACCATCACTGAAAGTACACGGATGACGCAATTCCATTGTTTCCCGGTAGATCCCCCCCCCCAGATACCAGAAGAAGAACCCTGAGAGTAAGTACGGTAATGTCACGAAAACGCCTGTGGACGTGTTATTGAGCTAGCCACCCAAATTATTGCGTCCTTAATTCGGGGTGAATTTAAAGAATTATATAAATAAATAGATAATTATTTTTATGAGATAGGGTAGGAAAAATTACATGGGGACCACAACGTGGAGTTGAATAGGGAAAATAAGATAGCAGGGATCGGGAAACATTACAGTATTTTACAGTTGATACACAGCCCTAACAGTAACATTTTTTCAATAATCTATTGAGTGATTATATTTGTGATTACTCTAACATTCTTTAAGTTTGATTGTATTGTTTTCTTTAGTGACAACACTAAGATATCCGTTTCGTATGCTGCAAAGACCTTGACTATGAAAAATTTTTAAAATATTGCAAGTTTTTCACCGACCTTTAACGTGTGGTGTTATGGTTGATAGAAGTTATACATATTGTAACAGCACATGTGGGTGGTCGCGGCCGCGGAGTCACCCCGAACGAAGACACAGTGCAATGCTCTCAGAGGGGGAGGGGAAGATTGATTGATTAATTAAGGTTTAGAGGGCGCTTCAACTGCCAAGGTCATTGGCCCCCATGTCGAAGTATTTTAAAAAAGGGAATAGGTTCAGTATGTGTTACAGATGGAGCCTACCCCATAATTAAAATCGCATACATAAAGAGAGACTTGAATTCTACATCGAGTATTCAAGTAGTAGGACAGAAAGAATATATAACAAACACGTAAAATTCATAGTAGAACTAAAAGTTGGCTGTAAAGGGGCCAAAAATAAAACAACAAAAAAGTAAAACACTATTCTATTCTCTCAAATAAGATTATATATTCCGCTTTCCCTCAAGAAGCAAAACAGTTTTGAGAGCGCGGAATCGTCATCCCCGAGCACCTCCCTTAGCGAGTTGCCCAGGCCATGTCTTCGTCGGTTGCCTAAATGTTTCCTGCAGTTCAGGAGGACGTGTTCCACAGACAGAACCGTCCCGCATGAGTCACATACGGGAGGAGTTTCTCCTCGAAGGAGGAAACCGTGGGAAAAATGGCAGTGTCCAATTCGAAGACGAGTTAAAATTACTTCCTCACGCCTAGAGGAGCGAGATGAGGAACGCCAGGGAATTACAGAATTCTTTATCCCACTTAGTTTAAAATTGGTATTGTGCCACTCTGTTTGCCACGCTCTAAACAAAGATCGTTTCAAGTAAGCCTTAACATCGGACAATGGCACAGCAGGAACGTCGATACGAGTATTACGAGTAGCTGATTTTGCCGCCAGGTCGGCCAGTTCATTCCCTGTGATTCCCACATGGCCTGGAACCCAGCTAAGAACCAGGTCATAATTGCGGGACATGAGACTATGAATCAGGTTTTGAACTGATTTTGTCAGGTAGTCTGACGAAGGCCGGGAGACAGCCTGAAGAGAACTGAGAGAATCAGAACAGAGAACTACTCGCTGCAACGGCGTTGACTCGATGTACTTTAGGGCTTTGAGTATTGCATACATTTCAGCAGTGAATGTACTGCACTGTGAATGAAGACGATATGATTTGGTGGCCCAGATGCAATGAAAACTACATGCCACTGCGTCATTGTGCGATGACCCGTCCGTGTACAAGAATAGATGATCCGGATAGGCTTCCCTCATACCCTGAAACTGCTTCTGGTAAACTAGAGGACTAGTATTTTGTTTGGAAAGATTGGAGAGTCTGAGGTCAAAATTGGGGAGAAGGAGTTTCCAAGGGGGAATTAGGTCATTTGGGGGTTTCCCAGGAGTGGGAAGATCGACATTAAGTCCCCGCAAAAGATTTCGCAATCGAATGCCTGGGGGCTGGGGTAGCGATGTTCGAAGAATATAAGAAGATTCATATTTTGAGCGAGTGATTGTTCGGCGACAAGGATGATTAAAGAGTCCTGACACTTTAGCACCATAAGACGCCAATAGAATATCTCGCCTTATTTTTAAGGATGGCTCCCCAGCGTCAGCTAGAATGCACTTGATTCGGCTGGTGCGATACGCGCCTGTTGAGAGGCGAATACCTGCGTGGTGTATGGTGTTGATAGGTCTAAGGGTGGAAGGAGCTGCAGAACCATACACTTCACTACCGTAATCCAATGTTGAGCGAATGAGTGCTCTGTATAACCGCAGTAGGGTAATGCGGTCGGCTCCCCATGAAGTGCCACTAAGCATTCGAAGAAGATTGAGGGGGGAGACGCATCTGGTTTGCAATGTGCGGATATGAGAGCGCCACGTGAGGGACTTGTCAAAAGTCAGCCCCAGAAACCTGGCAGAGTCAGTGAATGGAAGCTTATTTCCTCCCAAGTACAGGATTGGATCGCTATGCAAGTGGTATATTCTGCAGAAGTGCACTCCAGTGCATTTAGTAGGTGAGAACTTGAAACCTGTCGACATGCTCCATTCATGCAGCTTGTTGAGCACCAGTTGGAGTTGCCTCTGGATCACACTTATGCTGCTGGATGAACAAAAAATGGCAAAATCATCTACAAACAGCGATGCCTTCACAGGTTCCCTCACGACCGACGCTATACTATTTATGGCTACGGCAAACAGAGTGACACTTAGCACCGAGCCTTGGGGGATGCCGTTTTCAAGGGGGTGACTGTTAGACAGTTTGTCACCGATGCGAACTCTGAAAGATCTGTCCGATAAGAAATTTTGGAGGAATAAGGGGGGCTTCCCCCTGAATCCCCAAGAGTGCAAGGTTCGCAGAATGCCATACCTCCAAGTGGTGTCATACGCCTTTTCTATATCGAATAGTACGGCGACAAGGTGTTGTCTCAGAACGAACGAGGTTGAAATTTCCGTTGCCAAAGCGACGAGATGGTCAAGGGTTGACCGGTGTTTCCTGAAACCGCACTGAATTGGAGTGAGTAGGTTTCTGCACTCCAAGATCCAGACCAAGCGCTGGTTTACCATCCGTTCCAGCACTTTGCAAACGCAGCTGGTGAGAGCAAGAGGTCGGTAGCTCGATGACAGCGACCGATCGTTTCCTTCCTTCAGAGCTGGGATAACTATGGCTTCTCGCCATACAGCAGGGATGGTGTGCTCTTCCCAGATGCGATTATAAAGGCGGAGGAAAAAATTGCATCGCCATATCAGGAAGATGTTGTAACATTAGGTTGTGTATTTCATCAGGACCTGGGGCAGTTCTTCTGGCCAATGCAAGAGCAGAGCGCAATTCCGATATGGAGAAAGGTGTGTTGTAATCTTCAGACGCTCTGCAGAAGAAATCCAACGGACGGCTCTCCATCCTTTCTTTGATCAAAAGAAAGTCAGGAGCGTAGTTTGCCGAACTTGACATGGCTTCATAGTGCGTGGCGAGTTCCTCTACAATCATATCTGGAGATGTGATCACTTCTCCGTTTTTCAGAAGACCTGGCACCGTATTTGGTGAAGAGTGTCCTTTGATCTGTCGAATTTTTCTCCATACCAGGCGTGGTGGCGTGCGACAATTCAGAGACGAAACGTACGCTCTCCACGATGCATTTTTGCTCTCTAAGATAGTTCTTCTAGCCTTCGCCCTGCATTTTTTATACTCGATTAAGTTATCCACTGTTGGATAGTGTCTGAGACGTGCCAGTGCCTTTTTTCGAGCACTGACCGCTCTCGAGCAGTTCTCATTCCACCACGGAACGAAAGGTCGCGGTTTACCGCTTGCCTTCGGAATTGCGATGGAAGCAGCAGCGAGTACAGCGCTATTAAAATGTTCTGTCATTTCATCCACATTTCCGAAGGGACCGTCTGACAGGTTAGCATTATTTTGGAATGTCGACCAGTCAGCTCGTCGTACGATCCATTGAGGGGGCCGTGCACAACTACGGCGAAGATGATCAATGTGGACAAGCGTGGGGTAATGATCGCTTCCATAAAGATCTTCTAATATGGTCCACCGCATAGCAGTAGCAAGTGAAGAGCTGCAAAGGGCTACATCAATAGCCGTGCTCGAATTCGTAGCTACGGCAAAATGAGTTGGTTCCCCAGTGTTGAGAATAGCCAAATTCATGATGTCGATGACAGACTCCAAAATAGCACCTCTTTGACACGTGCGAGAGGACCCCCAAAGAGGGCTGTGGGCGTTTACATCACCCACAACCAAGAAAGGTGTGGGCAATCGGTTTATTAGATTTACGAGGTCATCAACCGACACCGTTTGTCTTGGGGGAATATAGATATTACATACGGTGAGTGAGAGGGACGGCAGATACACCTGCACACAAACTGTTTGAAGGTCGGTGTGAACAGGGATTTCTGCAGAATGCAGCGAATCCTGGACCAAAGTAGTAACTCCGCCGTGAGCGCGGAGGCCGTCATCGACATCAACCCTATAAGGAGTGAAACCGCGAAAGTGTATGGACCGTGGTGGAGAAAGATGCGTTTCCTGTAAGCAGAAAATTGATGGTGTATAACGGGACAATAAGAGTTTTAATTCGTCCCGTCGGAGAGAAAATCCGTTCAGATTCCAGGATAGGAGAGCCGTTGTTTAAGAAGTTAAGAGGATTTCTTCTTTTCCTTTTTTCGCCTCTGCCGCCCGAAGGAGCGAGTGTCCACCCCGGATGAAGTTTCCTCCGAGGCAGACTCATCCTGACCACTGATCGACAGGCTGAGAGATCGCTCAGAGCGAGTTTCAGGAGTCGGGGTAGGTGGTCGAAGTTTGGTGGATCTATCATTTTTCTTGTCCAGGCCAGCAGGCCGTGTGACATCAGCCTTCTTGCGCGGCTGAGAAGTGGATACTTGTTCTGTCTTCGTCTGTGTTGTCTTCTTGGGTGGTGTTTTGTATTTTGTGGGGATTATTATTTTCCCACCTTGCAGAGGCGATGTCTCCTCAGGGAAGTCCACTGGGGATACCTGGCAACAAAAGTTCGCTACTGGGGGAGTAGCAGGGGAAGACTGAATGCTCGTCGCTTTGACCGTGTTCGCCAGAGTGCTAGAAAAAGAACGCCTGAGATCCACAGGGTTCTTCACCAGGTATCGGCGTTTCGCTTCCGGAAAAGATACCTTCTCCGTCACCCTAATCCTTTGAATCTCCCTCTCTCTCAGATATGTGGGGCACTTGTTAGAGTTGGCCGCATGGTCTCCTTCACAATTTACATAGTGGGCTGGTGATGAACAAGGGTTGGGATCATGCGCGGAATTACCGCACTTTGCGCAAGCAGGGTTACGGCCATGCACCTTTGTTGTGTATGACCGAACCTCTGACACTTAAAGCTGCGCAGGGGGTTCGGCACATACTGCCGCACGTGAAGGTTATAGTACCCACAGCTAATTTTCTCTGGGAGAGAAGGGAGATTAAAAGTCAGGATCAAGGTGGGAGTGGGGATCTCTTTCCCATTCTCCTTGCTCCTGATCCAATATACATCCGTAACGCCGTGGCTCTTAAAAAAGGAGAGAAGTTCGTCCTCACTTTCAAGCGCAAAGTCTTCGTGATTGACCACTCCCTTACATAAGTTAAGGGTAGGGTGAGTGGTCACTTCCACTTGGAGGCCGGCAATCTGCTTGGTTTTTGGATCTTGTCAATCTGCTCGTCGGTGCGCGCTTCGAAAAGAATGGTACCATTCCTCTGTCGCACGACCGCTTGCAGCTTTCCAAAACAGTCTTCAATGGCTCGCGCGAGGCGGACCGCACTAACGCTTTTGAAGGATTTTTCAACTTCAACACATGACATTACAAGAAACCGAGGTTTCTTTGGTTTGTTCTCCTCCCGAAGGAAGAAACTATTCAAATCTACCGTCTCACATCGCCTCTTCCTTGCGGAAGAGGGCCAGGGGTTTGTTTTGGGCTCCATACGATTGAAGCAGATTCGTCTCCGTGCTCCCCACCCACCATGGAGCCCAACAAGGGGACACCCCACTGGGGTGCCAGGGCTGACACGGAGATATAGTAGGGGAATGTCACAGCGCTGCACCGCCGTGGATCCCCCCGCTCACCCTGGAGTTCAGTGCAAGACCTAGTCCGAGCCGATTGATCGGGAGTGGGTTAGCTCCCGACCGCCCGTCTAGAAGAGTCCGAGGCCAAGCGAGTGTATTGACACCTACAAGGAATGTTCCCCAAAAATACGTAGACGTACCCCTTAGTGCAAGCCAAAAAGCGTAGCACCAGGACTAGTTGGGAAACAAACAGGTCTCTCAACTGCCAGGACACCCATTCCCTCCGACACGGGTCGCCATGCACGGCAAACACATGGGTGGGCGTTCAGCATACAGAGAAGGCCAGTGAGGAAGAAAAAGGAGTGAAAAGAATATACGTGACATGAAATGAAAAGCAAGACGATGAAAAAAAATGGAGAAAGGAACACGTGAGAGCCTTCTCTGCATCCCCCGTCAGGACGTGGACCAACCCACCTCGACGGGGGAGGGGAAGAATTCCGTTACATTTACAAAGCGACTTGACGCGTGTGGCACGGCTCGCACTGCGCGGGCGGCCGGGGCCGGAAAAGGGATTTTTGGGATAATGGACAGTCGAAGGGTTGGAGAGTGACAATAAACGTCTTGTCAATAGAAAATTTGTCAATGAGGGGGATCGCGCTCCGCTAACAGCGGGGGTCGGAGAAGGGTTCTTGTTGGTGTTTGTTCCGAAGACATCGAGGCCTCGCACTCCGGATGGCAAGGCTTGCGCGATACGTGACCGTGGGACGGTCAAGGAAGGGCCATAAAAGAAGTTATATTCAATGGGAGGCAGCCCCTAAGTGAGACAAAGCTAGTGCGAGAAGGGAAGGAATTCTTTAGAACTAAAAACATGTGTAGAAAACAGATCTTTCACTTCCTCGGGAAAGCGGAAGGGCCTTGTGAACTCAATAGCCTCTCGACTTTCTTTGTCAGGCGAAGGGACACCCCATACCCAAACATCCCTAAAGCGTGGGCGGTTTATGGCATCATGACTGATTAATCAGCGAGTCGACACGCGCCAGGACCCTCGCGGAAGGGGACTGTCTTCGGGCGCTCCGAGAAGAGATTGGACGCCGGGGGTCACGTGGGTGCCCTCGAATGACAGACCGCGAGACCTTAAATAAGCGGACCGAGAGATTCAACCGAATACAGAGATTCGACCGAATGAGAGATTCCACCCAACAGAGAGAGCTTGTCTTTGATTATGAGGTTTTCTAATATTCTGATACGAAGATTGTGATAGAGCAAACTTGACTTGCCGTGGGTTCTGAGATTCTTCAGAACTTAATTTGTCTGAGGACGTAGTCTCACGCCATTGCGATGTGCATTAGCTGCATTCTGAGCATCGACGGGTCGTTGGGGTGTCGCGGATGAAACGGCGCTCCGCCTACGTTCCGGTGAACGGGGCAAATTTGGACCTCGGTTGCTACCAGAGACGCCCGCAGGAAGCCGACGCTGGACTCCGCGCCTCCACTGGTGCGCCAGGGCACGGTCGGGCCAGACTGTGCGACATCAATAAGGACGCCATCGCCTCAGCGTCAGCGCAACGCGCAAGAGTGGTGAGAAGGCCGGATGGCGTAATAATAGACTGTCGTCGCTGGGTAATCATGATGGCGTTATTGATGCCATAATTACATAATAATTCAATGTAACAAATAACTTGACCTAAATAATAATAAAATGGTATATAAATTCAGCAACTCGTTTACTGGTCGGCAGACCAAAAGTTCCGTCAAGCATGCGTCCTGTTGGCCCGTCAGAATTTCAGGTGTGAAAAGCAACGACCCATCTCCGAGAGCAGCCGGGCAGCCTCAAATCGGAGGTAAGAGGTGGTAGTCGCCGGTAAGCGCATAGCAATATCAAGAGGAAATGCGCATTCACCGACAGGGCATTGATTATTCTTGGGTACCGTTTTACCTGTCGTGTCACTAACATTCTTCTTCACTGTTCCTCTTCCTACTATTTTCTTGTATTGTCCATTTCATTCCATCATGAATACGTTCTTACCACTCTTCCCCGAGCTCTCTGATCCATTAATTTTTTTGGGGGGGGCGCGTCAACTTCTATAGTGATTCGTTCCATAAGTATACTGATGTATTCCTGGTGGTGTTACCCGCTAGAACGAGAAATTCGGCGCCAATCTACACGTCGACTTTTCCCTTCTACGTATCTCCGCCAGCGGAGCAACGTCCGAGCCGAGACAAGCTACAAGCTGCTGACTCGTCTTCCAATAAAAATAATAGTGCTTTAAATGTGTGTGTGTGTGTGAGAGAGAGAGAGAGAGAGAGAGAGAAAGGATGTGACAAGGTTGGGGAAGCAAAAGTGTCGCTGTCCGTGGCCCGTTTGTTATGACACGGCTCCGGCATTCAGCTACTTTAGTTCGGAGAAGCAACGGAAAAGCACCGATAAGAGTAGCCGGTTGCTAGAATTCTCCTCAGGTCAGCTGTTGAAAATGATTAAGCTATCTAGCTAGTGTGGAAAATCCGTCGGGTCTCGAACCTTAGAACTTTCCTGTCAGAGACCCTGCAAAGGGAATAGTTATTGCCCTGTTAGTAATTAGTAGTTACTTAGTCATCTCAGCCCGTCACGGGGATCCTACTCTTTAGAATAGCCATCATTCTTCGTTGTGTTACTAATCGATACTCTTACAAAACAAGATTTAGACCGTTGCAAGTCCGTGCAATTGACACGTCAAATCGGTAATGGATATAAAATGTCTAATATTCCTATATTTATATTACAAAAAATTTACCTAGAATGTCAGTAATACAATTCTAGTGGTAGATTGAATTCGGGTGTAACAAAAACATCTTATGTTCTATTGCTACTCGTGTTGGCATTGCCAACAAAACACGTGGATGTGGCTTCGCTTCCTCTCTCACGGAAATTGTAGAAAATGGGCGCGTCACCTATTTTAAAAGGTCCATATAATAGCAGAATGGATTACGGTACAATTATGAAATTTAGGGAATAAATAAAAGATTAAATGAGGATTTAGAATAAGTGAAAAATCGATATTTTTTTTGTGGGTTAGCTCCCTCCCTCACAGAACACCTCAATTGTGATTTCTGCCATATTAAAAATTTGGTTATAATTTGATACTAGAGCTACAACACCACGTACTTTCTTGCATCACTGGTAACTGCTCACATTATTTGTACCGTATACAAACTAGGATAATTTCACAAATACGTTGAACATCCAGAAATGGCCATTTAATATATTGCATTATGAATGTATTCAAAACCACTATAGACCTTATGCCTATCAGTAAATATATTCTTACAGCCTCTCACGACGTTATATTTACATGAGCGGCGATTTGCTTACCTTATTATATTAATGAGACATGTGCTTTAAATAATGTCAAGTGAAGTTTCTCGAAAACAACCGTTTTCTGTGAAAACTAGCTCAAAATTCCGCATTTTCTCAAAAATGGCTCCATGACTCAAACACCATTTTCTTGAGAAAATGCTCCAAATTTTTTCTTCATACTTTTTTTCAAACGGATAGTACTAATTACACTTTTTAATATGACATAAAGTTCAATTTCAGGTTGTTGTTGTTTTTTTTTTCTCAAAAATTACAAAAACGTAATTTTTTTGAATGATCTCTCACACCTTTAATATGCACATTACCAGCCACTGGTAAACACTATTGTATTTGCAAGTTAATGTGCTTCAAATTACTTTAAATTAAGTTTTTCGAAAACTCAAAAATGTTCTGTGAAAAAGAGCTTCAAATGTCGCATTTTTAGTAGCTTAAACGCGATTTTCTTAAAAAAGGCTACAAATTTTTAAAAGAAAATTGTCATTTAGGACGAGGTTTTTGTATTCTTTAATATACTAAAATTAATATTTGCGTTCTATCAATAGGAAAGCAAAAAAAATTAAGAAAATGTCGAAAAAAATTTAGTGGGCGCCGATAGATGGCAGCTGGCAAGAGAATATGGCAACTTTGAATAGCGAGACCCAAGGAAACAGAAAACTAATACGGGAAAGTCTGTGTCATTCTGTAGCACCTCTAGTTTCCTTAATCTTAGCAGCTGGTTTTATCTACTTTTTCATTACCAGGGCCCTGTAACGAGTTTTTCTGCCGAAAATTCGCCGTTCTTTCGCGCAGCATTACGAAACTTTCTCTCTACCGCGTAAACGGTAACGATCAAGTAAAAAGTTGAATATTTGCAATTTTCAAAACTTCAGAGAATTCGATTCGTATTCTAGTAATAAACATTTGATAACTGCAACACAAGTTATGCTGTTAAATACTTTACTATTGAGCGCAACTCGCACTCGATGTATTTTTGGCCATTAAAACAGTGTTTTCGCGTCCCTAGAACATCACTGAGTTCTCTTATTCCAAACTCCACACAAAAACATCGTTTTGGGTCCCCCACATCGTAGCACGGGATGGCAGAAAAATTCAGGAACATTTGGGTTGCAGCACGATACTACTTTCATTTTTCAAAAAAAAAAATAATGATTTTCAAAACTAGAATGTTCCCATAAGTTCAATGTTATTATTTTATAAACCACAACCTTGAGGGCCCGCGCAGTCAATGATATAGGTCTCTCGCTGTATTACAAACTTACCCGCACAATTTGCCCAGACTTACCCGCACAAACGGCAACACCCTACGCAACTATAACGAACAAAAATATACAAAACGTTTGTGCAGAAACTTAATCATAATCCAGAAAACACAGTTTTCTTCCAAAACATAGTATACACATATTCATTACGCAGCACTGCACTGTGCTGCATAATACAATTGGTTTATATACCAAACGGTAGAGTTCATTATTGTTTTAATCTTTTTTACACATTAAAGCACAATGGCTTACATTTAGTTTAGATAAAATTACAATTTTAATAATTAACATAATAAATTAAGTAACATTAGTTCTACTTCTAAGTTTTTTGTACTTACGTCTTTCAAGATTCGTCGAAAAAATAAAATGGGTTTCGAACTTAATTAATTTGTTCCTGCAGATCTGAGATCGTTTTTTAAACATAGTTTTATACTTCAATGCTATGACTACGTTTTGCGTAATTGAAGATCTGGGTTCAGTTTGAATTGAGTTGTTCTACATGGTGAAGAGTAATTACAAAAATGTAGTTAATTATTGATTTATTGAAAAATATAGACTACTGTAATACCAAGATCAATGTCTAAACAATTTACTGTTCGTTAGTAAGTACGAATTTTACACCTTCGCCCATGTTCAAATTTACATAGCTTTCTTACGAGATTTCTTAATGACAAACTCGTTAATAATGTCATCGTATGAAAGTGTTTTTGTTGTATTTGCCTCAATACAAAATAAAGGAAGTGAGCTTTACCGTAATTCAAAAATACTAGTTCGTATATTTCGCCTTATTTCTCGTTCTCCCGCGTAATTTGTAGTAGGTATGAACAAACTTATCCTTAAAGCAATGTCCAAATTAGGGTAAACATCTTGTAAGGAATTATACCTCAGAAATTTCGAAATTCCTTCCAATGATTTATCACATAGGTCAGGGCTGTCCAACTTACAAGGGCTCATGGACCACATATCAAATTCTAGTTAAGCCGCGGGCGTCACCATAATTTAATATGGTGTTTACCCTAACTACTTAGATTATAATGAAACAAATGTATATTAAATACCACTTTTATTCAACATATTTAACGATTAATGTACATACGAGAAAATTAATTTATCATTAAATGAAAATAAGATGAATTGTGCAATTGTTCAGTGAAAAGATTGAGGACGTTCAGCTTCATTCACCCCCCCCCAAACTTTTAGCTCCACTTTTAGCTCCGTTGTAGCCAATCTCATTGTGACGAAGTGTATAATCAGTGAGGCTATTTCAATTTTTATTTTTAATAAAATTCACAGTTGAAAAGAGATGAATCAGGCAGCGTTGGACGAGTCAATGTTGTGATGGTAGGGGGTGGACACTTTTCGGAATTCACAGTGCAAGCGCACACGATTTGACGAACAATACAAAGAATTATAAGGCATCTACAGTCTATCAGCCATCTCTACAATATAAGGCCTTCAGTAGACCACTAATGTTGCATAACATAACTAAAACAAACGTATAGGTTGGTATAATAAAATTTTTCAAAGTAGTCGCGAAGAAGATCCGGTGGGCGGCATGCAGCCCGCGGGCCGCCAGTTGGAAAGCCCTGAGATTGGTGATCAATCCCTATAGCACAGTGCTTTTGAAAGTAGGTTCACTCTTCAGTGAAATTCTAATCCAAATAATTTGGGTTAACGTGGTGACCTTTTTCCTCAATTTCTCTTTCACATCTGTCTAATCACACAACTGAGTTAAGAAGTAGAATCGGTCTTGAAACTCGTCATAGGCCATTTTTCTTTCCTTCAATTCACAAACAAAAGTCTATAATTGGTAAAAACGTGTTAAAGATAATCGATGCCAGGAAAGATTACTTCTCCATTTCGATTTTTCGAAGATTACTTCTCCATTCAAGTTAAAAACGTTAAAACATTGCTTTAAATTCTGGATGCTTACGGAAAATATTATAATACTTGGGTTTTTATTTCTTGGCTCATGGGGCCTTGTCTTCACGAAGGAATATCTCACGGCATTTCGCATCGTTCTCGGTCGTGCCGCTAGGATTCGCATTATCGCCTGCACTGCTCTATACAGTCGCAATCATGCGAATTCTGGCGGCACGACGGAGAACGACACGAAATAAGGTGAGATATTCCATTGTGAAGACAAGACCCCACGCGCCTAGAAACAAAAACCCACGTATGTTATATATAACGTCCCATTTATTTATTTTCAACTTTTGAATAAATTGCCAAACCGCCGCCCCAAAAAATTTGCCGCTCTAGACCAGCCTACTCTGCCTATTTAGAAATCCGGCCCTGCTCAACGGGGCCTGACTTTCGCAAATTAACGATTAGGCTTAGCACTACCTACTTCCGGCGGTTCATAAGGCAGTAAAAGGAAAGTAATACATTTCCTCGCCACGTACCCGGCGACAAAAAAAAAATACAATTTCCGCGTTCAAGCACAGAAAGACGTAATGGACGGCAGGAGTATGCTTCTTGCGTAATGTGTTTACGGGAGTTTCGGTGGAAGACTTACACATGAGCACCTGCAGTGTAAATCATGATCTAGCATGATGAATGTTAAAATATTTCGAGACGTCGTTGTTAGCGGCCATCAAAACTCGTGTTTCCAATTTGGACGGGTAAGTTTGGACCGCTGTATACAGAAAAGCAACTACATCATGCTTTGGGCATGAATTATCTCCACTGCCTCTGTCCTGTAGTTTGAAAGTAAAGTGGTATTCTGAGGCAATACAAAGATATAATCATTCTTGAAATGTCTTAGAAACACGTTTGTTTATTTTTTGTATTTTATGTTCTATGCCTATTAACTAACCAGGAAAATTATTTACCTTATAGCACTAAGAAGAGCATGTTGCAAACGTATATCCCCATCTGGGCTATTATTCTTCTCCACTAAAGCAAGAAGCTTTTTGCTTACACCAGCTTCAACCATCTGTATACAGTGCTTGTCTGAAACAAATTATATAAATTATTTTAATTTACAGTTTTGTATTTATTTTTAAGTGTTTCCTAAAATTACTGAAATAATTCATTTCAATTTTTTTAATTAATAGATAGATTTATTTAAACTGCAAATGGGTATAACCCGGTGGCAGCTAATTACAAAAACATAAAAATACACAGTCATTAAACATTAAATTACATTAAGAGAGAAAAGAAAAAGAAAGAAAGAAAACTTCTATACTCCGCACTGAATGTTTATACAATCAGGATCACAGTGCACTTCACTTCACTTCACTAAGACCTGAAAACATTTCCTTCTTTATTTCTCTGCTATACACTGCACGACACCTCACTTCACAATAGAACACTTATGCATCGCTATATAACCCACTATTCTCCCTCATTTACTTAATAATACCCTAAATTAATTTCCTAAACTGTTGAACGCTTTGAGGAAAGGGTTCAAAGGTTTTTGCAGGCAATCTATTCCATTCCCTAATCGTTCGATTTGTAAAAGAAAAATTTCCCGACATCCGTTCTCTGCTGTCTTAAATTTATTCTGTGCCTGTGATCGCCTGTTTTTGAGTGAATCCCACCCTGCCATTTTCTTGTCCCTGAAAGTAAATTTAGCTGCCCTATGCTGAATCCTTTCCAAGTGTTTAAACTACATAATTTTGTGCGGATCCCATCAAATTGTTCCATATTCCATTACCGGACGAACAAGAGATAAATAAGCAATTTCCCTCGCGTTTGCGGTACTCTTTTTTAGGATGCGCATTACAAAGTGAAGAGATCTCCAGGCTTTCTCTACAACAAAATCTACGTGTTTTTTCCAACTTAATTTACTATCGAAATGAATTCCTAGGTACTTACACGAGGCAACTCTCGTAATAATGTCATTATTTAACCGGTACTTTGTTTTACTGTAATTATAACCCCTGCCAAAAGTGATGGATTTACTTTTAGAGCTATTTATGGACATGCCATTATTTTCCGCCCAGTAATATAACGCATCAAGATCACGTTGCAGAATTTCTTCATCTCTTTCCGAATTAATACTACGCAATCGTCTGCAAATAGCCGAACATTTGAGGTTAATTGCGCCGGCAGATCATTGACGAAGGCTAGAAATAGAAGGGGTCCAATGACACTCCCCTGCGGTATTCCTGACGTAACGCTTGCCCCGGAAGATAACTTTTGCCCAATTCGGACTTTCTGTTTTCAATCACGCAGAAATTCGCTAACCCACGCCACCACCCTGGGATCTATGCCTGAATTCATTAATTTCTGTACAAGCCGATCGTGTGGAACGACATCAAACGCTTTGGCAAAATCTATAACTACTGCGTCTACTCTCCCGCCCGCGTCAATTTCATCAGCTAGATCCTGAAATAGCGTGACTACCTGACTTTCGCATGAGTAACCACTCCTGAACCCGTGTTGCCCATCGTAGAGCCATTTTTTAATTTCCCATTCTTTCTTAATGTAACTCTCAACTCGATGCTCCATAAGCTTGCAGACCACTGACGTAAGACTTACCGACCTATAATTGCATAATTTAGTTTTGTCACCACTTAAAAATAGGTACGACAAAAGCTAATTTCCAATCTTCAGGTACTTTTGAATTATTCAAAGACACGTGAAAAATTCTAATTAGGTACGGTAATATTGCCTTTCCTCCTAGTTTAATTAAATCCGTAGAAATCAGTGGCGTAGCGTGACTCACACGTTTGGGGATGCTCAACAATAACACACAAAATGTCACTATCAACTACTTCGTCTAACAGGCGAACGCAACACAAGGCAGATACACTGGGACTACTTCCACGATCTCGATTGCTTACGACGGTGTAGGCGCTTCCCACAAAATCCTCACAGCAGTCAGGGCTGCCGATGTCTTGAAAGCAAATTATACAATGGCTCAGCTTTAATTCTTATACGCGAATGGCAATAAGACCATTTGTTAATTTATACATTGCAGACTTAAATAATATGTAATCTATTTAAGAGATAATACAATTTCTTGGATATTAATTAAGAAATAGTAGTCAGGCACTATTTCTATAGTTTGTACCCATGACCAAGCGGGGACTCCCGAGTGAGAGAGAGAAAGATAATTTACTGAACGCCTGAAGTGTGCTGCGCTCTCGTGCACAAACGAGTTTCTTTCCGCAGTAGACGCTAGCGTAAAGCAGTCGGGTTTCTCTGGGCCAGGGGTGAAGAGGGGAGAGGGGGACCTCGCCATCTGCGCATGCGTCATTGCTCGTCGCAATCTGGCGGCCGACGCTGAAGTATTTTAGCTTCCCACCAATCAGAGGCCAGCTTCAACAGCCCGCCGAATTCAATCATAGGAAATCAATTTTAAATTAATACAAAACGTGTTTCGCTCAACAGACCACTTGTAAGATTATCAATACAGTATTTAAGGTTCTTATGTACGGGGATGCTCAGCATCTCAGCGTCCCCTGACGCTACGCCACTGGTAGAAATGTCGTCTGGACCCCTTGACTTACCATTTTTCATAGATTTTACTTTATATTCCATAGAACGTTTACTTCAATATTAAACTGATTCGCAACCGAAGACACTTGAATAAATGGATGGTCCGTATTATTTTTGAAAACTGAACTGAAATACTTATTAAATGCATCCGCTTTTGCCCGATTGTCAGTAATTAGCGTGTTTCCATTTTCGCGAATAACTGGGATATCCTCTTTGTTTCCTTTCCTTCTACGAACATATTTATAAAAACCTGTCCAGTTATTTCCCTTTCCATCTAGAATATTCTTTAAATATGCCTCCTGAACAATTTTCTTTTCGCGCTCCAATTCTTTTGAACGATTTCGAAAAATATTCATATGTTCGCTACTGCGTTTTCTGTTCTTAAATGCCTTTCTCGTTATCCTCTTCATTTTCCTAATTTTTGCAGTGTAGTATTCTGGATCCGGATTATTTTTTAGAATTTTGCACGGAACAAACTTTTGCAAAGCTTCGTATATAATATCTTTGATCACGCACGCACGCGCGCGCGCACGCACACGCGCACGCACGCACACGCACGCGCGCACGCGCACGCGCGCGCACGCGCGCGCACCCACACACCCCCACACACCCACACACACCCCCCCACCCCCCCCCCCCACACACACACCCCACATACACACACACACCCACACACACACACCCCCACACCCACACACACCCACACCCACACACCCCCCACACCCACACACCCCCACACCCACACACACACACCCCCACACCCCCCCACACACCCACACCCCCCCCACACCCACACCCCCCCACACCCACACACACACACACACACACACACCCCACACACACCACACACCTCGGCACAATGTGCACGGAGAGATCAAAAAGTTGGCGCATGAAATTCGTACATGCTTTAATGAAGTTGTGGCAGTTCTCGAAAGAGAACCGTCAGTCACAGCTAAGGAGCCAGAAGAGACCGTCAATGAGGTGTCCTCCAAGAAGAAAAATCCCAAAAATCCCAAGGGGAAAGGAAAGACGACAGGAATGGTCGGGCTACCCAGGGTGGAGTCGCATACCTCACAGAGGACCCCACCAGAGTCTAATGAAGCACCCGGGAGCCAATGGAAGACAGTCGAGCCAAGGAGGAAGAAACCATCGCACTCCATTCCCAAGCATCGGGATGCCCTGGTAGTGAGAGCCAGCGAGAGCGGCACGTACGCGGACATTTTGCGACGCATGAAACAAGCCCCGGAGCTTGAAGAACTGGGACGCAACGTGGTAAAAATAAGAAAGAGAGGCACCGGAGACTTGCTTTTTGAGATGGGACCTGCGAGTGGCTCGAAGGCAGCACAGTTCCAGACTGCGGTGGCAGAGCAACTTAAGGGAATAGCGGAGGTAAAGACCCTGTCAACTGAGGTGCTCCTGGAGATAAAAGACATGGACGAAGTTACAACAGAAAAAGAAATTGTTGAGGCATTCGAAAGGCATCTGGAGGCGGCAAAGGAAAGGAAAGTTGTAGTTAAATCCCTTCGTACCGCCTACGGTGGCACCCAAACAGCGGTGATTGCACTACCAGCAGATCTAGCCAGGAGAGCGGTGCAATTGGATAAAATTAAGATTGGTTGGGTTAGGTGTCGCATTCGAGAGAAAATAGTTGCTACAAGGTGTTACAGGTGCTGGGCTTTTGGGCATCTGGCGCGTAACTGCAAAGGGCCTGATAGGTCCAAAAACTGTCATCGTTGCGGAGAGGGAGGGCATATCGCTAGGACCTGCACTAAAACCCCTAACTGTTGTCTCTGCCAGGGAAAAGACGGAGAACCGCATGCAACTGGTAGCTACAAGTGCCCCTATTACCAAGAGGCCATAAAGAAGGTGGAACGGGGGAAGAAAGAATGAGAATGAGAGTTATTCAGCTTAATCTAAATCATTGCGAGGCGGCACAAGATCTTCTCAGCCAGACAGTGCACGAGATGAAAATAGACGTGGCGATCCTGTGCGAGCAATATAGGAATATCAACAGTCCTCAATGGGTTTCGGACGCGAGTGACCGAGCTGCGGTGTGGATTTGCGGTAATAAACCAGTCCAGGAGGTTAAGCAAGTCCCGGAGGATGGATTCACTTGGATCAAGGGGGGCGGCATATATTTTTACAGTGTTTATTCTGCACCCAGTGAGTCCCTAGAAGAGTTCAAGGCATTACTCGATAGGCTATTGGATGATGCGAGAGGGCGAAGACCTCTAATTATTGCTGGGGACTTCAATGCATGGGCCACGGAGTGGGGCAGCAGGGTAACGAACCAAAGAGGGACGGCTCTCCTGGACAGCCTAGTCAGTTTGGACGTCTATCTCTGCAACACGGGTAACAGCCCGACCTTTGCTATGAATGGTCGCAGCTCCATAGTCGACCTGACATTCGCGTGTGGTAGCCTTGCTAGAAGGATTACGGCGTGGGAGGTTAGTGATCACTATACACACAGCGACCACCAAGCTATTGTATATGAGGTCAGTGAGAAGAGTAGGGAGAGGGCTGCTAAAGACAAGAGAAGAGCAACGTGGAACTATAGGACGTTCGATCGAGATTCTTTCGCTGTCATGATGGAGGGCAACGTTACGATGGTCGGAAACTCGGAGGATATGGTGGGAACTCTAATGAATCGGGTCTTTGACGCCTGTGATGCGTCAATGACGAAAAGCTCCAGGAAAGAGCGCCGTCCTCCAGTGTATTGGTGGACTGACGAGATCGCGAAACTTCGCAGGGAATGCCACCGCATGCGCAGGTCGGCGCAACGAGGGAGGGGTCGTCCAAACTACGAGATCCTCAAAAAAGAACATATTGCCGCCAGAAGAGCTTTCGCAAAAGCTATCAAGATCAGCAAGAACCGTTGCTGGAGAGAGTTAAGTGACGAGGTGGATGCTGACCCTTGGGGACGGCCGTATAAGGTGGTAACGGCCAGACTCAAAGTTCTGTCCAGGCCACCCCCGACTTGTCCGGCCTTCTTGGAGAAGATAGTTACCACCTTGTTTCCTCACCAGATGGATACGTTGCAGCCTATGAACCCGCTTGAAGATCCACAAGAGGTTCCGGCAGTTTCATTAGAAGAACTGACATGGGCTTGTGGCAAGGTTCAAGAGTGCAAAGCCCCCGGGTTGGATGGGGTCCCGAATGTTGCTATTAAGACCGCTATTAGAACTCGGCCAGATCTGTTTTTAGAGGTATATAATGCGTGCGTGAGAGAGGGGAATTTCCCCAGACGGTGGAAGAAACAGCAGCTAGTCCTCCTTCCGAAAAGCGACAAGTCACCTAGCGACCCGGCGGCATATAGGCCTATATGTCTACTGGATACAGCAGGGAAGATTTTAGAGCGGATCATCTGCAAGCGGATCGAAGCATACACGGAGGGACCACAAGGACTATCCGACCATCAGTACGGTTTTAGGAAGGCAAGATCTACAGTGGACGCAATTGGGGTTGTCGTCGACATCGCACGCAAGGCTATCGAGGGCAAACGTTGGAGAAGAGGCGCGAAGAAGTATTGCGCTATAGTTACTCTTGACGTCAGGAACGCTTTTAATACGGCTAGTTGGGGTTCCATACTTGCTGCGTTAAAAGAACTGGGAGTTCCGATGTACTTAAGGAAAATAGTTAGAAGCTATTTCGAGGAGAGGATTTTGGTGTACGACACAGAGACTGGAGTTAAGACGTATGCTATCTCGGGTGGTGTCCCACAAGGCTCGGTACTGGGTCCATTGTTGTGGAATATTATGTATGACTCTGTGCTGAAGCTCCAGCTGCCGGAAGGTGCAAGAGCTATCGGATTTGCTGATGATGTTGCGGTGGCTGTGGTAGGCAAATACA